>JBAMJV010005874.1:0-179841 GCA_037951105.1 Echinarachnius parma
ATTTATCTGATTGCATTCCTTTTTTCACAAATCTCACCCTCTCTATAGATTTCTTCAAGACCCATCAAAATTCTACACACCCACTATACCACACCACCCAGAACAAATAACCAGGCCGCCAACACCCAAGTTCTCGCAGACCCTTCAGTCGCCATGCTCATACCCTGCGGGAAACGAACCCACAACGTCCATTAGCAAGGAACTAAGCTAGCAGGTTTTTGCAAACGGGGAATCCTGCAGTTCGTGTGCAAAATCAAGAACTTCCTACAGTAACAGCGGGCCGACCGTTCTTGGGTTTAAATCTGCGACACACTTTGGTCAGAATTATTCCGGTTATTATGCGACGGCACGATACAGCTCTATGGTCAACCAATCAACATGCTTGTAGCGAGGTAAACATTCAGCACATTGCTATCATGTGTAGTACATAGACAATTAGTTGGCGTGTTAACAATACAAGCCAGCCATGCGTTGTCTATACATTGCTTGTGACAACGAGATGTGACGTCATGCAGTCTACGAATGTACGTCCGCCTTCACCAAATTAGCGAAACTGCTTGTCAACGAAAGTTATTTGAGCGCGGTGAACGGGGCAATAGATTGCTCCCTGCGTCGTTGAAAGCTCTGTACGTCGCTGAGCGAAAACACCATAATATTGGAGCAGGACTTCTAGCGTATGAGACATGTTAGATGTGGACGTCGACCGTAGGAAGTGGCAGGGATGTTCGGCCAGTGATTGCCCACAGATCCCTCACCATGCTGATGCCAAATTAACCCGTTCCCTACGAGTTTATGAAATCCCCATAGACTTTGTACACAACCCACTTGGTTCCTGTGGTCAAGGGGTTAAGGCCCTACCGATAAGGCCTTCAAATTGATATATAGCATAAACAGTTCATTTCTCAAATACAACTCTTTAGCATGGAATTATTCACGCACACATTTTGGCAAAAATTAACAAAACCTTATTATAACAAGCACCTCGGGCACAATTGGATTGAATACCTTATGTCGGGTATCTTGTGTCTGGGCTTAAAAATAATAAAATACAAAGATCCTTGACGTGTAAAATTATCATCGCTGTATCCGGTACCTCTTGTTAGGAGGTTCCACTGTATCAACAAAGATAAGTTTTGTTGCGGGAAGTAACAATGACCGAATAGTGCTCATAGCAACAATCTGTTATCTTTTTCAAATTCAATCAAAATAAATTTGATAATATATCTTTCATGTCTTCCCTATTACATGTGATAAAGGTAATTATGATTTAATGAAAAAGGATGTTTTTAATTTGTAGTTCAAATCAGTGGGCAGTACGGTACCTCGTTATAAGCGAGCTAAACGGGGTTTCCCTGTATAGTGTATGACATAAATTTATCATTTTTTAAAACTCAAACAAACCATTGTTTTTCTCAGATGAAATACTAATAAATAATATGATTCAGAATAATTGTACAAGGTTATTGATATAATGTATGATTGAAGTTGCTAATAACACCCATGAAGAAATGTGAGTGTGTATCACTATGCCAATTGTCCTTTTAACCTAACTTTGCCTTGGATTCACAGAGGCTTCCCTACTATGTGCAGGGTATTGAAGGGTCGGCCAACTCAATTGTATTTTTCATAGATCAGGATCAACCAAATGGCTAGGTGGACAATGTATGAGACACAATTATGCACAATGATCTGATATTTATTCTTTGTGTAATGTAGCTTTGTTTATTTTATAGTGATTTAGTTTTGTAAATTTTGTTGTTCCAATTCATTCAAATTCGAATGTAACAATTGCTATATTGTATTGTTTATACTATGTATGTTTTGATGTTCAATGTACACTGATCCTTTCAGCACTGCTGCTGATCAGTTTGAAATGTATACCAAAATAAATAAATAAATAAATAAATAAATAAATTCACAGAGACACTACATGATCTGCACACATCCAAAAGTTGAATCAATCACCCAGTATTTCATTTTTTGTAACAGTTGCTTCTGCATTTATTGAAAAATTAAATACAAAGTATCCAAATAACAATAATTGCATATTGTTATATAATTGATTTTCATAAAATGTGAAAATGCTGTGTAAATACACAAGTTATTCAACCATTTGCATTGCTTCAAATTTCAGGAATGTAAATCCTACTTCAAAAAAGTACAATTTACCAGCATACACAAACAGGCGATTTTGTTAGTTTGAAATGTAAAAAATGCACACATAGTACCAGGTAAAGGGGGAAAACGGCTAGAAGCATGAAAATGTACAGTCAAACCTGTGTACTGTGACGAAATTGTAATTGCGCTTTTAATCATTGTGCCTGAACCGTTGTAAATTGTAGTGTCACAGATGTGAAAAGGGTTGTACCGTATTGCATGCTGCGAGCTGATCTGTTGTGGATAGGGCATGTTTAGTTGTGTATCAGAGTAGTGTATGATGTGTATTTGATGTGTATTTCATGTGAGCTTGGTATAGCTGGTTAGCGCGCACACACGATCTCCACACGCGCACTGATCCGACGGACGTGGATATCGGAGTACGGCGGTGTGTGGAAGATAGATAGAGTCACGTCATAGTTAAATTTGGGGAGTTGGGTCTAAGGCCGTTGTCAGGACAAGACGTGTGTGCGATGAGCTAGCTGGATGCACCGAGATGGAATCAGGCGCATAGTCGAGATGCGCGCCTGATCCACTGTACAAACGTTAGGAGTCCTCTGGCAAGAATAAAGGCAAGGGCCGCTATAAAGGCAAATTACTTGTGTGATGTGTCTGATTGGGGGAGAGTTAGCTGCAAATCCCTAGAGTATAAAAGAACTAAACGGGATGTTGTTGTCGGGTGTGACCAGCGAGTGGATGGCTGTGGTGAGAATTGGAAGACCCGGGAGCGAATCCCGTTGCATTGGTGGCAGCGGCGGGATACACTACGAGGATTTAAGCTACAAAGAGCGCCTGAAAGATTGGCCGAAACTCCCCGCAGGAGATACCGAGAATTTGAGGCTGAAAGATTGCCCAGAAGTCTTTTGAATTGCCTGAAATACGGCTTGAGGGATACACCGCCTGAGAAAGGGCCAGAGAAAATGGCGGACGTGTGGGAACGCACACAGAACCGGGCGATGGGAATCCCCAGGTTGTAGACACACACACCGAGATATTACGGGGAAGGATGCGCTTCAATACAAACCACACGGGCTAGACTCCACGTACACCCCCGACGCCCCAACCCGCCACACACAGATCGGGCGATAGACACAACGGCACACACCCGTTATACCACTGAGAAGAATGCGCTTCCATACAGTGGGTATGCCAGGTCAAACCTGATGCTGGAGAACTACACGGGCTATAGCCTCCACGCACACCCCCGACGCTCTCACCCACCACACACACACAGGCGATAGCCAAACCCGGGTTGTAGAGATCGCCCTCATAAACGATGTATATGGTGTATACACGCATATTGATGTAAAATAGATGTTAATCAAGAAAGAACCTCCCCCCATACACAGGCCCCCATTGATACGAGTGCAGCCAAGGTGCAGCCCAGTGCAGTGTGGGTGGAGATTGGGTTTTACCAGGGTCGTATGACCTCGCCACCATCACGTACGTTCGCCGACCGGCCAGGCTGTAGGCCTAGATATCCCGAGGGAATTGTATGGCTAGCCGAGAGGGCTAAAACTGATGAAACCTACGTGATGAAAACGTAATAGCTGGACGTTGAAGACGATATAGCAGCGTTCATATCGATGGAGCCCCACATGAGTGCACGGTTTAGCCTGAAAAAGGGCACACACCCCATACCCCGTCCCTACATATAGTTGATGGCCACATGTGAACCCAGGATTAACGGCGCACACACTCTTCCGTTCCAGTTTGTGTATGCGGTAGACATATACAGGGAAGAGTGGCAGAGTGTGCACCAGTACCAGAAGGGGTGATGGATTAGTGACGTCAAGACTGAGTCAACGATGTCTTCTCGGTGAACAGGAGATGACGGACGACGTGTTCTTGGTGACGGAGGCAGGAAGTGACTGCCACACAAGGGAGAAGGCTCTAGTGCAGCATGGATATCGCGGAGACGATATGTCGCAGAGTCACATGCGAATACCACAGGTGTCGACCTACAGGGGTGATGAAGGAATCACACGAGGGGCAATTGGTGGTATTACAGGCCATGTAGTGCGGACATCAGGTCTAATGGCGAGGACGAAATGCGTGCACAAACGAGAAGCTCCCCACGGAAGGACGGCATGAAAGGCTCCCATATCTCAGCTCCATGTCAGGGTGTCCGTGTGGCTTTCCAATCCTGTCAGCACCAAGAGGCAGAGTTTTAGATGACCACGAAAGTAGAGAGGCCCTCACCCGATTATCCACATGCTGTCTGAAGTCACCGATCGGATGGAAGTGGGTAGTCCATACGAAGCATCTGAAGCCATACCCGGAGGGAACGTCGACAAAGTCGTGGATCCAGGAATCCGAAGTAGTCTTGACTACTAGGAGGGGGAGACTGAGCGAGGCGTCCTCAACGGATGAACGGCATGTGTCGGAAGCGGAGATGGCTCTACAGTTCCAATGATCCGATAGGAGACCTGGATACAGATAGCGGACGGAGGTCGCGTGGGCAAGCCTTTCACCGAAGCGAGACCACCGAAGACGGACCCACGATTGAACATTAAATAAACTCAATACCGGAACTTTCGATTTAAAGGATTTAAAGACATCCCGTTGTCTTTAAAAGTTGCAGGAACTTTAATTTATAATGTTTATGGACATTCCGTCGTGCTTGAATTTTTGAATATTAGGTTTACGTGATTAAAGGACATCCCGTTGTCCTCAAAGTACGAGAACTCTTAACTTGATTTAAGGACATTCCATTGTTCTTAAAATTGCCAGAACCCAGAGACATTTTGTTGATTGAAAGTCGTTTTGATATGTTGTGTATTGTATATAGCATTGTATAAGGGCTTCCATTAAGTAGCTCTTTCCTTTTATCGTTGTGATAGTTGTTGTTCCCATGATTGTGTATTTTTTTTGAGTTTGAAGAAAACTGGAAAGATTGTTATATTCGTGGATTTGTAAATTTAGTTATGTTTTGAATAGAACATGAAACGTTACCATTGATTAGTTTACTAGTACCTTGCAGTGTTTTACTTGTATGTATTCGCATTGAATGATTGTTTATGTTTTATTGAGACTGATACCTCAGATTGTTTAGGAGATAGTATTGGGGTAAGACAGAGCTAAGATTTAAGTTTTATGTAGTACAGTCTTGATGATGTATAGTTTGATTTCTTATGCCCAAAACGCTATTAGAATTTATTGAAATGCCATTGATGTGACCGTTCGGCTACCATTAGTTTTGTGTCTGGAGATATCTTGTACGACCTTGCAGGTGGTCAATGAGCAGTAGTTTTGTCAGGCGTATTGTTGAATGTTGTATATATATAGACATATGTTTAAAGTCAAGCATATATGATTACAAGTGGTTTTAATTGTTGTTTGTAAATAGAAAATTGTATGATCTTGCATGCGATCTTGTAAGTGAATTTGAATCGTTTGGCGTTAATTTTGGTAGATCGTGTTAAACAAGTTAAAGTGATTTAGTCGGCAGTTTGTATTGTTTTAATGTGATTGGGTAAAACATGTTTGTTATTGGAAATAAGGAAAGTTAATAATGGGGTTAGGTATTTGTATATGTGGATGTTTTAGTGTGTAATGCTTGATGAGCATGACATACCGTTTCGGTTGGAAAAGTTGGATATGGAATTGCATAATGGTGTTTTGAGAAATGTTTTGATTATGTTTTAAGTTTAAAGGAGAATGCTTAAGTGAACATTATAAGTAGTTATTTTGAAAATGTTTGTGCAAGTTAGAATTTCGTCTTTCCGTATAGCCATGTAAGCCTGAGGACAGACTTATCTTGGGAGGGGGTTATGTGACGAAATTGTAATTGCGCTTTTAATCATTGTGCCTGAACCGTTGTAAATTGTAGTGTCACAGATGTGAAAAGGGTTGTACCGTATTGCATGCTGCGAGCTGATCTGTTGTGGATAGGGCATGTTTAGTTGTGTATCAGAGTAGTGTATGATGTGTATTTGATGTGTATTTCATGTGAGCTTGGTATAGCTGGTTAGCGCGCACACACGATCTCCACACGCGCACTGATCCGACGGACGTGGATATCGGAGTACGGCGGTGTGTGGAAGATAGATAGAGTCACGTCATAGTTAAATTTGGGGAGTTGGGTCTAAGGCCGTTGTCAGGACAAGACGTGTGTGCGAGCTAGCTGGATGCACCGAGACGGAATCAGACGCATAGTCGAGATGTGCGCCTGATCGACTGTACAAACGTTAGGAGCTTTCCTCTAGCAGAATAAAGGCAAGGGCCACTATAAAAGGCAAACTACTTGTGATGTGTCTGATTGGGGGAGAGTTAGCTTGAAATCCCTAGAGTATAAAAGAACTAAACGGGATGTTGTTGTCGGGTGTGACCAGCGAGTGGATGGCTGTGGTGAGAAGGGAAAACCCGGGAGCAAATCCCGTTGCAGTACCATGACTGCCAATCAAAGTGGCCACTGTAGAAAGGTGATCACTATAGACAGGTTCCATTACATTCCTTTTCTCTGCAAGGGATCATGTTTGGTGGCCATTATAGGCAGGTTTGCTGCTATAAAAAGGTGGCTGCTATAACAGGTTTGACTGTACTTGAATGTAAATGTGGGCTCTGTGTAGTGATGTATCCGCAGAGTATGTGTGAGTGTGGGTGTGTGTGTGTGTGTGCGCATGTTAGATACTAACACAAAACAGACTTGTAGTTATTTGCAACTGGTTGACATAAAAGATAAATAATGTGCTCACACTGTCTGAAAATCTATATTTTTCATTCACTGTGTTATTAAAAAATAAGGAGTACATGGGGAGCAACCTCTACATGCAGTGATGTTGCCTGGGGGCGCATCCCCCCTAATAATTTGCCATAAAAATACAAAACATCACATGAATAGATTGGGGGTATGACAGGGTGAAGGGTGGGGGATATCTCTCCTTTGCATAACTAGCATACTTCTAAAGATATACATACAAATAATCTACCCACATACCCTCCCCAAATGTCGCCTATATATAGACATGCATATAAACATCACAGGAATAGATTGGGGGTATGACAGGGTGAATGGTGGGGGATATCTATCCTTTGCACAACTAGCATACTTCCGAGGTGATACATACAAAAAGTCTACCCACATACCCTCCCCAAATGTAGCCTATATATTATAGACATGCATGTAGGGTGTATGCCTGTTTCTATAATGGTTTCAATCATGTGGTCCCGAGGTCATGCTTTCTTGAATTCTAGTATATTCCAAGGTAAGGAACACACTGCACATTTTTTCGAGTGAAAAGTTGCAAAAGCTCCCTACTGTGGGAGGGTCGATAGTGCGATACCCCTCCCACACCATCCACCATCCCTGCTCCCTTCCACGACCCCACCCCCACTTTTCAAAATAGTCATGCCACTGCAAGAAAGCCAATAATGTATTATACAGGGGGAACATTCTGTAGAAAAAAATATACGGTGTGCCCCCTTTCAGTCTGACCCGCTATTCCATTGTCTCCATGAAAAATGAATACACAATATGGCGGATGTTGCCTACTATATGAGAGTGGGAGAGTGAGTAGTTATATAAGAAAATTTGAAAGAGAACAATGGAAATTCAGAATATGCGTACGTGGAGTTGCTTTTATTTGGTAGCTACGGTAGCTGTAGTTATTACGTTCACGCCCAGGCCACCCGGCGGGCGCGCAACGGGCAACGCGATCACGGGCTGAACCTCCCAGATAGACACGGCAGCGCAATTCAACGAGTCGATGTACCCGCGACTGTTGAGCTGAGCCGATGTGTACATGTACGGGTGCGCATATCAACGGCCGCGGACCATCATTCCTGTGACAAATTTACGGTAAGCCATCAGTTTTCGGTGATAAAATATGAAATCAATATTCCCTTTTTTCACGAGGTAAACGGTTTTCGTTTTCTTTCAAACTTTCAAAAATCTTTCAATTGTATTTTACAATGATATTGAATCACTTTAATAAATTCTGCATACAGTGGACGTGGTACCATTTTTTGATTTTTTTCTTTAGGGAGTACGAGTATATTTGGCTTTTCAAATGATATGGGGGGCGCGCGGTGGAGGGTAAACAAGGAACCTATTAGTATTACACAAGCAGTAGTTAGATATTAAACTGTTGACTCTCGCATGGCGCCACGGCTTGCCGTCCTGGTTGTTATGAAAGACATTCAACATTCGTAACTGATGAAATCTTGACTTATTTGTTCATTCTGCTGTGTGAGTTCATGAAGGAAAACAATCCATGTTTACGATAAGGAAATAATTATAATGTGAAATATCACTTCGAAGGTCATAGGGTGGCGCATTAATGTTTACGTATGGCAATGCTAGAAATTAACATTTTTGCTTTGTGGCCCAGTCGGGCAAGTAAAAACAACATTTGTCAACTTCTAGTGGCCCGAAACCTATACCTGCTGGCCCAAAACAAGGTCCAAGGATAAACATAACAAATTCTGTTACATTTGCTTGCCCGATCGGGCCAGTAGAATTTAGGATCAATGAAATTTGGTGGCCCGAAGCTAATTTTTAGTGGCCCCGGGCCAGCGGGCCTATGCTAATTTTGAGCACTGCATATGGTAGTTACCATGCCTTCCTTGTACACCGTACCAGCGCGCACTAGCTGTGAACATTGTCGTTGCAAATATTGCAATTACATGAAGTTGTAGGGAGTTACAGGGAGTGGAGATGGTGCACACAATGTGTGCTGGTTTGCATTGTATCCTATGACCGGGGTAATAATATCATTGTAAAGCACTTAGAGATGATCATCAATCATATTAGGCGCTATATAAATAGTGTATATTATTATTATTATTATTATTTATTATTTTTACAAATAATTATACAAGTATAATGCACAATTAAATGGCTGTGACGTTTTACTATCTTTAGGTCTATAACTCCACGAAAAGAGATTTCAAGCCCTAATTGTTTCAGGCATGCTATTAAATTGCATTTTCTTTCTGTATAAGACAATAACCTCACAACTTTTGAAATTTGGCTTGCAAAAGATGGACAGTCTCTTAAAAATTATCGTAAGAGTATCTACTATCTCAAGGCATCTCAACACAATTTCAAGGCATCCATTGGGAGCTAAGGCCAAATAAAAAAAAAAACATGTTTAGCGTCCTGCTCTTTTGAAAAAAGGAAGGAGGATGCCCTTTTTTTTTTTTTTTTTTTTTTTCAAAATGGCCGACTGACCCATTTATCTAAAATAACGAATGAGTCTATATTAAAAGTACGTTCTTTTTCAAAATCATTTTTTCCCCAAAAAAAATCACGACATTTTTATTTATTTATTTTATTTATTTTTTTTTTCTTCGGATTTTTCACAAAAAAGAAAAAAAAAAGAAAAAGCAGGCGGCCTCCAAAAAGGAAGCGGGCGGGGACGCTAAACATGTTTTTTTTTTTTATTTGGCCTAAGAGTAAGATTGTGTGCAAAAGAGCTGTTCAATTTTCTTTTGCTTTTACTTCTAAATTCATCGCACATACCGTGGGGAATACTTCCTGAAATCGTCCACAGAATATCTACAGTAGGCAGAAATATCTTGCATCATACATCATTCATTAGTGTGGTGTCACAATTAGATATTGTTTGAGTACTGAGTTTGTAACTTAGGTGAGGTTAGACTGATTTGATTTTTAATTTTTTTATGGGGGGGGGGGGGGCCCAATGTTTTTTTTATTTTTTAATTATTTATTTTTTATATTTTCCCATTTTTTAGTAGGCTCAAGATCAACTGCTGTAGGGAAGGGGATCATTTGGTTATCAACTCTTCGTAATGGATGCCTGTATGCAGGTTAGGAATCGATGTACTGTAAAAATATTTCTTAGTTAACGGCATGCCTGTAAAGTGTAAAATTCTGCCGAAAGAGACATTTGAGACTTCAATCCTACATCAATATCATTGTAAAATACAATTGAAAGATTTGTGAAAGTTTGAAAGAAAACGAACACTGTTTACCTAGTGAAAAAAGCGAATATTGAGTTCATATTTTATCACCGAATACTGATGGCCTATCGTACATTTGTAGCAGTAATATTCATCCGTTGACGATATCCGCACCCGTGCATGTTTACAGACGGTGAAGAATTCATGGAATTTGCGCTCACTCGGCTCAAAGTTCAATCGGGCGGAATGTTTCCCACGCTAGCTCGCTGGCCGGACGTATTCAGCTAGGATAATTGTACTTTTTTTTTAAAGCGTTGGCAACGCTTTTCAAATAATGATTTTCAATGATAATTATCTTCATACTAAAGGGACATTTAAACAAAATCTAACCCTATTTTATTCTTCTCTTACCATAAGCTAAACAACACGGCAGAAGAGAAACGAGGAAGCTCCAAGTTTTTTTCGTGGAGTTAGACACTTTACAGGCATGCCTTTAAAGGTAAAGTGACTAACTCCACAAATTAATTTGAGCTTCCACATTTCTCTTCTACCGTGTTGTTTGGCATATGGCAAGAGAAGAATAGAATAGGGTTAGATTTTTTCAAATGCCCCTTTAGTATGAAGATATCTATCATTGTCAAATTTTTAGATTGCAATAATTTTCAATCCCTCGTGAATTATTTTGCCATTTTAAACTTTTATTTCACCTGATGGCCAATTACAAATTATGATTAATATTAAATATCAGTATAAACAAAAAAGAAAATTACAAATTCCACCCATCGGAGCATGTACAAAACAAAAGGCATTTTCCCTTGTATTTTTAGTTGTGTTTCAAGATTTATTAATGTTATCAGATATCAACTTTCTTTATGTTTTGCTGCTTGGATTTAAAGGGTGACTAAATTACAAATGCATGTTGACTTTTGTTGATCTGTAATAATGAATACATCACATATCTTTTGACTATTTGATGTACACTTTTGTCATATTTTTTAATATTATTTTTTCTATTAATTTTATTCTACCTGCTAAGCTCCACCCCTAAAAAAACCCTCCATCATTGACTTTTGTGACATCATAATACCATTCAACCATCAGTTAGCTAGATAAACATGAACAAAAGATATGTTCTCACCCACTAAGTACCTTATTGCATTAGCATTGGATGTTTTCATTGAAACCCTTCTTTTCATGGTGAGTGGGCATTGTATAAAACATGCAATACTATTGTGAACAGGTGGTCAGTTGATATAGGAAGGGAATTACCAATGTCTTTTGTTCATCTAGCTGACTGATGGTTGAATGGTATATGATGTCACAAAAGTCAATTGCTTCTGGAAGGTTTTTTTAGCGGTGAAGCTTAGCAGGTAGAATAAAAGTACCGTACTAGAAAAAATAATATAACAAATATGACAAAAATGTACATCAAATAGTCAAAAGATATGTGATATATTCATTATTACAGATCAACAAAAATCAACATGCGTTTGTAATTTAGTCACCCTTTAAAGTTCATTTAATTCAGTGAAAATGTGAAGAAAAAAATTGTGCATACATAGTGTGAAAACATTGCTGTACATAGCATATGTAGCAGGGTTCCCACTAAAATAATATAGTATTTTCCTCACAAAATAATTTTAAGTTACTTAACTAATTAGTTCATTTTAAAGCAAAAATACATGAAACTGTATCATATTCCCATTCAATTATACCCTAAATGTATACAAAAGAAAGAAAATAATGGCATTAAATACAAATATATGTTTAAAGGGATCTACTATATGTAGTAACTTTGTTGACATGTGCAAAAAGTGATGAATGGTTGGTGCAATGTATATTGTTGTTATCTCATATGTCCACAGGGTATTGTGTGACAAATTCAAGTCAAATGGACATTGTATGGCCAAGTATAATGAGCGAAAATGCAAAGTGATATTCAGTAACTCACTGCACTCACTTTGTACACGGAAGAAAAACTCGCCCGGAGTTTTTCTTATCTGAATACTTCAATCATACATATCTTTGTAACGAAAGGGAAATTTGAAAAACCGAAACCTGTACCATGATTTTATTGTTAATACGAATACAACAAGACTATAAGGGAACCGCTAGAATTAAAATTTTATTTTGAGGATTTGGACAATGTTACTAAGTCCCTTTAATCTGGATTGAATTCCATCCCATCGCAAGAGGGCAGTATTATGCAAAATTTGTGTGGTACAATTAATTGTCCTATGCATGAGCTATCCCAAAACACTTCTTTAATTCTGGAAGAAAACAATGTTTACAAAATTCCATAATTCCATTATTTAAAGTGTGTTACAGCAAATCCGAGAGACCATATGCTGAACACAGTTCCAGAAACTGAAGATACTCACCTTTCCTATTATTTATGACAGAAAATCATTTCTTCAATTTAAAATGTTTACCCTTAGGTCAGACTACTTTTGGCTTTGGCCTAAGCATAAACACTTTTGGGTTTCAATTTATCATAAACAGGGCTCAAAATTATTACTGACCCTACATGGCTTTTAGCCACTGTTCCGTAAAATCAGCAGAAATCTAGTCTTACTTTGAATGTCCATTGGCATTGCACACAGTCTACTTGTGGGTTAGGATATGGTTAATATTTTCATACAGAAAACATTACATTTCCATACAAACATAACATTGTTTTTCCTTTTCTTTATTATGTAGGTATAGACTATAGGAAGTCACTGGAAAGATTCAAGAATCAAGCTTCTCCACTCTGGCTCTGCTGAATGTAGTACCTGGCCGGCCGGTTCCCTAACCAGTGTCAAATATTTCTACACGTCTTACTTTGGCTCTGCATGCTGAACCCCATGATGTCCCCATCCATTAATTTCGGACTCTCTGGCCTTCCCTGCAGTCTGTTCCTGGCCCCTGGGTGCCCTTATGCTTTCGGTGCTAGCTCATCATTTCATGGTAATTGTTTGTTTGTACAATTTTAAGAAATTGGCAAAGTTGCTTGATTGGATGCTTGAATTGTTAAGTTTTAAATGTATGTAACCATGGATTTAACGCCTTAACTGTATTTAGGCTAGCCCACATCAGCAATGGGTTTGGGATACCCGGCTAGTCCTATTGCCTAGTAGTACTAGCCGGCTAGCCCAAGCTCAGCCTAGTAGTAGTACCATGATTTATGTTTAAAACGATACCGCTGAATAGTTATTCTTCTTGTTTCTGATCATGAAATGGTGGGAAAGTCAAATTTTGAACCATTTTGACTTTTGAGAAGCCATTGATTTTGTTCCAAGTTGTTTTGACTTTGGTGTATTTCATAGAGAAAACTTTCCTTTTTATACAAACATAAAATTATAAAATTGTAATTCGTTTTAAAAATGTTTCTAAACATATTTTTTTTCTACTTGCTGTAGGAAGACACTGGCTCTGCTGAGCGCTGTACTTGCCTGGGTTAGCCCAACCAGTGTAAACTAGTCCTATATGTTACTCCGTCCGACTCTGGCCTTCCATGCAGTCTGTTCCTGGGTGCCCCAATGGTTCTAGTGTTGGCTTATCTTTTTAAGGTAATTGATCTTGCAATTTTTAGAGATATGCAAAGTTGGTTGAATGGAGTGGTTGAATTGTCCAGCTTCATGTAACCATGAATTTAACAATGGATTTTTAGGCTAGCCCTCATCACCAATGTAACATGGTTTAAGCGTGGGCTATACCTGGCTAGTCATATTGCCTACAATAGTAGCCAGATAGCACAGGGCCCACCTAGTACAATCACAATTAACAATTTATTCTCCACATTAATGGAAATGGGTAGGATAGTGTGCTCGGCCTCTTAACACATTATTTGAAATATAATCCAGTAATTCATTTTTTAAATAATATACATGTAGATGTAGCAGAAATATTATTAGTGCCATTACCACTTGGTTACTGATGTACTTAGTTCTGTCACACCCTGGTGAGCATGGGGATAACTGCTTTACTGCCGGGTATGTTTTTTTATTTATTTAAAATTAATACACATTGTATGTGTTGGGGTATTAAAACAAAAAAGATATGCTATAGGTATGATTTAAATTCAGATTTTGATGAAGTTGACGATTTGTATATTGATTGCATGTCTGCATTAATTGAATTTTGTTGGTAAAATACTGTTGGTATAGAATGTTGTTGTGTTAACCATGTCCATTATTATCTTTCAATTGAGTTCACTTGATAATTACATTTTAGTTATTTTCTCTTTTCTCATAAAAACAGGACTAATGATGCAAGATCATGGAACTTGTGACAGCATGAGATCAGTTCTTCGGTGCTTCAGTGGAGCAGAACGGACAATAACATTAATAAGGTATGACTATCTTTTCTGAAACATTTGATCTGGTGACAGTTGATCCAAAATCTGTTGTTGCTTTATTACTGTTAAAGGTTTAGTGCTAGGAATAATAATTAGGGGTTTTGTTAGGACATAGGAGTTTTGTTAGTTTGGAAATTTTATTGATTTGAGAAAAATTAATAGTAAAGCAATTTTTCCTTAAGCAATTTAAAACTTATACTTGCTGTCAAATTTAATGAGTAGAGTGAAATCAAAGAAAATTTATTGGTGAAATACTTACAGGCGATCTGTATTACACCCAAACGCTCATAAAGAGGAAGTGTGGGGGGGGGGGGGGGGAGTACAGATTACTATTCGCAGAGATTTGGTCACCTTGTCTGACTTAACGAGTGATTTAAATTGATGTCAACCACTCACTCTGAAACTTGTATTCCAGTTACATAGGGTGGGGAGGGATGTGTAATTATTATTTTCTTTCTTCTTTTTTTGGGGGAGGGGGGCACTCTTTTTGTCATTGTTTTTATCAAATTATTTGGAGACATGCGCTCCCTGACTTGACCCCCACTTTGATAAAAATATTTTGACATTAAATTTTAAAAAGCTCATTATAGGAGGACACACACTTAGCCCCCAATATAACTACCCCACTGTAATACTTATTTTGACATTTTAAATGTAAAAGGATATTTCAAACACAACTTCTAGTCATTGTTTCTTTCTTTCTTGCATTAATTCCTACAGGTGGGATCAGCATGTTCTTAGAGCCAATGACATCGCTCATCACTACCAAAAGCACATCATGTACTACTCTAGTGACAACTTGGGTGGCAGGAGAGAGATGCAACTTCACACACATTCTGTAACAATTTTTAAGCAACTACGTGGCAGTACTCGTTTCAACAGGAATACACTCCACTATGTTGAAAAACTAGACTGAAGTAAAATCTGTAACTGAAAGGGACACCGTTGTATACGCCAACTAATAATGCGCATTATTATGTAAAATATATTGATATTAAATCTGGACCAGCATGTCACCATGAAGCAGCACCTGGAGAACATTTGGAAGTCGACCATGAGAGCCATATCATATCGTCTGGACAGATTAGACAGACAATATCTTACAGCATCAGCCAGTGGCGTAGCGTGGTCGGACTGATTGGGGGGAGGGGGGGGGGCACGCAAAATGATTGGGGGGCACGCCTTATGTATTTCTTTGTTTTTTTCAAAAATGCCCCCTTATGTTTTCTATTGTTTTTTTTCTTTAAATTATTGTTATTATTATGAATTGTACGTACTTGCTTATATTCCAAGAGAGTGACATTAGGTGATTCTGTCGTTAGTTTGATTTCCACCATCGTGGTAATCAACTCGGTCACATTCTTATCAGTTTCTGACAGTTTTGTCACTACTGTCAACAATCCCAGCTGTGTTTACTGCCCCCCCCCCCCCCCCCGAGGCCCAGTGCTATCATAGAGAGAGGGGCAAGTGATAAGAAAGTGTCAACACTGATAAAAATCTCCTGGATGCATGCTTGAGAGCGGAAAACTCGCACCGCTTGTCAGGCCCTCAGAAGCGGTTTTCAGCAAGCGATAAAATTACGTCATGAGATTTCCCATAATTGTTTTTGATTAATTTATTAAAGGATTGATGATTAAACAAATATGTTTACTTCATGATTTTCTTATTATAATACTGTTACACTTTTTATTTGAAACCAACAGAATAATCTTTGTACAAACTTACATTAATATGCATAAAATGAATATACATATCGTGTGTTTAGTAGAGCTTAGTTCAAAAGGTCGCTAAATCCA
Source organism: Echinarachnius parma (assembly GCA_037951105.1). Taxonomy (NCBI): domain Eukaryota; kingdom Metazoa; phylum Echinodermata; class Echinoidea; order Clypeasteroida; family Echinarachniidae; genus Echinarachnius; species Echinarachnius parma. The sequence continues at coordinate 16,159 of JBAMJV010005874.1, forward strand.
CTTCTATTTTTTTGTCATAGGCATGTGTGCAAAGTTTGTCAAAGAAACCTGCTTTCCAGTCTCCAAAGTTAAAATAGTGGATTTAGCGCCTTTTGGAAGCTCATGTATGTGTGTGTGTGTGTGTTTGTGTGTGCGTGTTTGTGTATGTGCGTGTGCGTTTATGCATGTGTGTGTGTCTGTTTATGCACTATACGTGTATAAAATATGTTTGTTTGTGTGTGTGATGTGTGTATGTGCGTTTTTGCAATTGTATGGTAAAGTGAATGAATAATGTCCTAGGGTGTATGAGCATATTGGCTTCATCCGACCCTTTCATTTTCCTTTTTTTTTCTTTTCTTTTTTTCTTTTTTTTTTGGGGGGGGGGGGGCGGGTGGCGAGGGAAGAGTAGTAATACTATACTTAGGGCCATTACACATAGGCATCGGAAGTGGGACGAGGGCTGCTGCCCCCCCTCCCCCCACAAAGAAAAAAGAAGAAGAAAGAAGTGGAGGGCCGTCTGTTGAGGGGGGGGGGGGGCTTAAAAAGAGCCCCACATTGGTATGCCCGGAAGTTTTTATTATGCGCTCATTGAAAGTGTCTTGATGGCTCGAAGACCTGACTTTGGGGGGCACCCACATTTGGGGACAATAATGGGGGTCCAGGGGGCGGAGCCCCCTGAAGCTTTTAGATTTCAGACATTTGCAACTCCTATCATGGGTGTTAAAATTGTATAAAAAAAGTGAACCTACTCGCAACGTATTTTTAAAGGGCATAGCGAGGAAAAGATTGAGCCTTGCATGAGATGGGTCCACGTGATCCTGTATACTATATAGCCATCGATATAGTCTAGGGCTGACTTTGGGGGGCACCCACATTTGGGGACAATAATGGGGGTCCAGGGGGCGGAGCCCCTGGAAGCTTTTAGATTTCAGACATTTGCAACTCCTATCATGGGTGTTACAATTGTATAAAAAAGTGAACCTACTCGTAACGTACGTATTTTTAAAGGGCATAGCGAGGATAAGATTGAGCCTTGCATGAGATGGATCCACGTGATCCTATACTATAGAGCCATCGATATAGTCTAGGGCATTGGGCTCCCATGAAACTGAGCAAGGGCGTCAACAACTTCTCAAAAGTGGAGGGGAGACATTGCGAGGAAGCGAAGCGACCGAGCGTGGGAGGGGGTGTCCCCCTCCCACAGTAGGGAGCTTTTGTATTTTTGGGCGTGAAATTGTGCGATTTGGTGCACACCTGAGACAGAAATTTCACGTAATATGAAGTATATAAGTATGGAACCAAACATACATAATGACAAAGGGATCGGGGGGACGATCTCCTCCACTTTCAAATGTGGGGGGACATGATATTCCAATTTGATTTGCGTTCAGCGCATATGGACCGAATTGACTGAAAGATATATTTCAGATTATTTTATTTTCTGTGACGGTGTGCTATCTATAGATGAGGGTTTAATAAACTTCGTTTGAGGTGTGAGTTTGAGAAATTACACTGCTCAACACATTTCGAAAGCTGAGTTCCCGCAACCAAAATGAAACTTGCAATATGAGAAACTGTATGCGCGCGAAGCGCGCGGCAAAAAGAGATTTACAGTCTTTTTCAAACTAAAAAACAGCTATTTTGAAGATTAATTATTGATAAATGTGTCTTTCCCTCTTTGGCATTATATCACTCGATTTTTTTCTTCCTCATTTTCGGAATTATTGGGGGGGGGGCGAAATGATATGTTCGCCCCCCCCCCCCCCCCCCCAATATTTTCATTGGGGGCGACCGCCCCCCTGCCCCAGGATCGACGCCCCTGCGGCTTAACTCCCGTTTCAGGGTTTTTGTAGCTCCAAAGACCATATATTTTGTGCTTGTAGTCAGCTCTTAAGACCCCTATTTCAGATTTCAGACCCCCGTCAACAAATAATTTGAGTGTGCCCCCCACCCCCCCCCCCCCCCGGCCCACCCCCCTATTGAATAGGTATCAATTACAGATCGCCGCCCGTGCTAAGCACGCAATGAATACGGGATTATAACGATAGTGGATAATCATACGCCAAAAGGTAGAATGCGGTTAAGTGTACCAAACAAAGGTTACAGCTTACGCATTGAAAATGAACGCACAAGTGTGACTACGATGAATAGAAATACAAACTGGGATTATGATAGGTATAGAGCGGAACTTTAGAAAGGCAGAACTTTCATGTGTAGAATGTATTGTATGTGCCAAAGCAAGTGTTTTAAGATGAATAGAAAGTTCATATAACAAACATTAGGGCCGGGCCTTTACAGTGGTATCGTAAATGGCTATCGTGATAAGGTATGCTGGTAATCAGCTACAAGAACCTTGGGTGTATACGTGGGAAATCAGAACGATTTTACAGCATATAATTATATACACATAATATATGCAAATTAATATAGATACAGGTTTCATATATTATAAAAATGCATGCATGATATGATATCAACAAAACTGATATGATATCAAAACAAATCAAAGACAATTAATGTTGGCAAATAGTATGCGTCCATACTGCATGGAAGGGTTTAAAGTGATAGTTGAGTTTTGGTATAGAGGGCGCTACACAAAATAATTTTTTTGTGAGATAATGAAAAACTTAGTGTCAAATTTGAAAGAGCATACAATTTTAATGGCAGAATAAACTTTATTTGATCAAAATCGGTTCAGAAACGGCTGAAATATCCATAAACATAACCATTTGTAATAAATGTGGGGCCCCACAAGTATTCAATAATTTTGAACCAGCCGTTAAAATTCATTTTAAAATGCTTCCTCTTTTCAAAAAATGTCAAAAGAGGTTTTTAGATAGTTGTTGATTATCTCTCTATCTAATTACTTCAACAAAAAATCAAATGCACAAAATAGTATTTAAAATAAATTACACAAATGCGTTTTTTGAAAGCGCCCTCTTTAGTTTGAACAGCTCTTTTTGAATGATAACAGGTTTTTTACTTTGTCGTTGTAATTTTTGTATTCCTTTTGAGCATGTGGTGGAGCTTTAACTATGTAATGGTGCAGGTTTTGGTTACTAAAATTCAGTTTGACTAAAACTGTACTCTCTCTACCAGAACTCAACTATCCCTCGAGGATTGGCAGTTTTTAATGTGATAAGGGACATAACATTGATATAATAACGAGCAGGGCCAGAATATATTTCATCATGAAACAGAAAATGTTTGAATCCGATTATTAAAGATTCTGAATGTTTACATGTAGAGTTAGAAGCTAAAATGGTGTAAGTTATATAATTGTCTTATGTCCATATAATTGATGTATAACTACTTATAGACAGCGCTTATATGCATGAACAGAATTAGGTGTATCAGTATTAGCTGGCAGAATGTGGTATAATTCGGCCATGACCAAATACGATATTAGTTTTGCCCGAAAATGGTATGATTTTGACCGTATATATATGTGACAGTTTGCACGGTGGACCGTTTTGCACGGGTTTTTTTGCCCGATGTGTGTTTTGCCCGAATGTGTATTGGCACCCTTTAATGACATATAGTAGGCCGAGGGGGGGGGGGGGGGGGGGGGGGGGGTGCTGCAACCCTGCAGTCCCCCCTGGAATTTAAAGTAATTGATTTTCGCATTAAAAAGAGGTGATGTTCTTGTGCTTTATTTTGGCTTGTCGGGTGAAAATTCGAAATTTTGGGCAAAAACCCTCACCCCCCCTGAAAAGAACAGGTCCTATGTCGCCCCCCAGCCTCCCTGTTCCGCAGCCCCCTGCGCCAGTGAACATCATAATCATCATCACAACATCATCATCATCATCATCAGCATCACCACTGGCGTAAATCTGTTTGGAAAAACACAATGCATTGGAGGGGCGAGCATTGTTTGTGAACAATTGCCCCCCACCCCCCCCCCCCCCCCCCCCAATGCATTGTGCTTTCCGAACAAATTTACGCCCATGAATGATCATCACCATCAACATCATCAAATTCCATAATCTTCATCTCAATTGCAATCATCATTCATAGATAAATAAATGGTATTTATTGCTTCATGAATGGCAATTTCGCAACTGAATTGCACATGAGTTACACACGTTGATACATTCAGTGGCGTAGCGACGGGGGGGGGGGGGGGGGGGGCACGTGCCCCCCCTCCAATAATTTTGAAAAAACAATAAACAACATAAGAGGACATTTTTTTGAAAAAACAAAGAAATACATAAGGTGTGCCCCCCAATAATTTTGCGTGCCCCCCCCCCCACACAATCAGTCCGACCACGCTACGCCACTGTATATATTGTTAAAATCACAGAACATTTAGCTTGAAATACTAAAATCGTGTCTTGTTACTATTGCATGAAATTAATACCATACACAGTTAAAAACATAATTCTTAAAAGAAAATGTATAAGTACAATTATATATATACATCAACATCTTATCATCATCATCATCTTCACGTATCAACATCGTCACCATCATATTCATCATCAGAAAACTAAACTACATGAAGAACATCAGAAGTATTTGCCTTTTAAATCCAATAACGCCAAAAGAAATTATTAATATATTTTGTAATATGACATATCGATCAAGTAGGCCTACTGGTTTCAATGAAATTGATGTATCGAGTGTAAAACGAATAATTTATATAATTTGTTATCGGTTGTGTACTATTTTTATATTCCCAGATTCACTAAAAATATTAAAGGTTATACTTGTAGTTTATAGAAGGGCTTTACTCTGAATTGATGGTATTGATAAGTATTGATCTTTATCTGTATTGCCTGTATTACAAAAATGAAAGCAATTGATTTATAATCGACTTTAAAACAAATGTTTTATCTAGTGCAATATATTCTAAAAAGGCAGTATGGATTCCGTCCGTCCGGGTTACTTTACATCCTTTGCATTTTATTTTATTTTGATGCCCACAGGCACAGCTCAGAACGATGGAAGTTATGTAGAGTTTCAGAACTTTAGAGAGCATGAGTAATCTCGATATGCATATTAATCATCATTCGAAGATCATTTTAATGTGAATCAGTCTAAAATAAGATTAATGCAATGACAAATCAAGATCATTTTAACATCGAGATGAATCAGTCTAAAATCAGATTAATGCAATGACAAATCAAGATCATTTTAACATCGAGATGAATCAGTCTAAAATCAGATTAATGCAATGACAAGTAAAGCTTATTTTAACAAAGAGGAATCAGTTTATTTTACTCTATTACTATATTAGCGCCGCTAGTATGCGCCGCGGCGTTAGCCGCCCGCGCGTAGTGCATTTGTACGTAAGGGGCGACTTTGTATAGGAGGCGACTTTGTATAGGAGGCGACTCGTCCTGACAATTAGGGGGCGACTTTGTAAGGAGGCGACCTTGTATAGGAGGCGAGTATGTAACGGGGGCGACCGGAAGGGGGGCGAGCCGTCTAGTCCCCGTATAACACTGTCCCATGTACGTATATCCGTGTCAGTGACTTTGTGTGACCATTCTGAAATGACAAAAAAGGAACAATATCTAGTAATCTAACTTTCCGAGTTCGAATACAAGCGATTGGGCCGAATGCAGTCTTACCTTGTCAACACCTCTGCTTCCTCTACAAGCGAAAGTATCCTTGACTTAGCTGTCGACGAACTCGCCATTTTCGATGTGTGTTTGTGTGTGCTTTTTTTTCAGCTCGATCTCGAATTATCGGAGATGCTCGCGCATCCAATTCCATGAGGGCGCTATAGTTGAGAAGTAAAATTTTGGATTTTGGCAGTTCACTAATTTTATCAACTTTCACAGAAGGGGCAATATTCATATATGTTTGAACCCCAAATATAGGGGGGATAATAATACATGCGTTTCATGGGACGCCCCCACTGACCTCTACTAGTAGAGGTCAGTGGACGCCCCCCGAGAGTCCGAGAGGGGGGTGTCCCCCCTCTCGGCGATTTTTTGTTGTTGCTATTTTGAACCCCCGTAAGTGATTTTTTTTTTCACTTTTTTCACTTGGCAGCCCAGGGGGGGGGGGGGGGGGGGGGGTAACCCCCTAAACCCCCCCCCCCCCCCCTGGATCCGTCACTGGTTCAGTTTTGGTATAGAGGGCGCTGCACGAAATAGTTTTTTTTGTGAGATAATGAAAAACTGAGTGTAACATTTTAAAAAGCATTCAATTTTAATGGCAGAATAAACTTTATTTTATCAAAATCGGCTCAGATACGGATGAAATATCAATAAATATATCCGATCGGAATAAATCTGGGCCTCAGAAAAAAGTCAGATTTATTTGATGATTTAAATTTTTTTTTTGTAATGCTTACGCTTTGTTCAACAATTTTCAAGAGGTTTTTAAATAGTTGTTGATGATCTTTCTATATCTAATCATTATTTCAACAAAACATCACAGGCATAACTTTGTATGAAAATGGTTTAAACCAAGTTGCTTTTGTAGAGAGCGCCCTCTTGTGTTTTAATGGCTTTAAAAAAATGATAACAGTATCAGTTTGTAATGTTATTGTGCAGGTTTTGGTTACAAAAAGTCATCCTTACCAAAACTGTACCCATTTAAACTATTTCTAGTCAGTTTTCTCTATGTTTGAATTTATATAAAATAACAGTCAATATGATTGTACTTAAAAGTTGAATTTTAAGTCGTAACTTGTTATTGTATAACGCTCTGGTGTCAAACAAACGTGTAATAACTTGTAAGTTAACATTAAAAACAAAAAGTTATAGTTAATACAAAAAATATATCTATGGTGTATTTAAATATTATTTCCTTAAACTTTGAATTAAATATTAGGCCCCATCAAATCGGATATATTTATGGATATCCGTTAATTACCAACCTGAGGGTGTATGATGTTTTCTCTCGGTGATTTATATGATTGGTTAAAAGTTTTTCCACAACCCGGAACGACAGACAACTTCCTTCTATAATTTGTACGATCGATCTTTTATGATTAGTCTTTTGGGGCCGGGAGTAAATTATTCACTTTGGGCGTATACATTAATTGTATATATAATATTGTTTTTGAGTCATTTTTGGTTATAAATTATAACAAATTAAACAATGAAGTGAAACAAAAATTGAACCATACAAAATTACAAAACTAACAAGGGGGGTGTTTCACAAGAATACCATTGGGATCTTTGTGAAACAACCCCCTTGTTGGTTACTTAAATACTAAGTTGGACTTAAAATTATGATATTCTAGGAAATTTGTTGCTTCGGGAATTAAAAATATTCAAGAGCCAAAAAGCAAATATTTGAAATTTTGAACCAAAATTTACATCGATGACTTGAAGTCTATTTTGATAAAAGAAAATATTAATGATTTTGATCAAAATTGTATGCCTGTTTAAAGAACTAGTATTTACACTTTTACGAATAAACGTATGTCTTTCCATTATTTTGGTTAAGTCCAACTTAGTGTTAAGTTCGACTTGGGATCTTTGTGTAACACCCACGATTCACGATGCGTTCACACTACCTTTCGCAACGTTATTTCAAACAAATGTGAACGCGTGCTCATGCAACTTGCAAATGACGCCTGAATTATTTTTTAAAGCCCATTGTTTAATGCGCATTAAATTCGCGCGTTTATTATTTTGATGATGCGTAAAGTCAGTGGTTGTATTTTTTATACTCAAGAAATTGCTACATTTGATTTGAGTTCCTGCAATAATACAACAATCGCTGGACAAAATGGGAGCAGAAGAAAGCAAGATTGGAACCGTAAGAGATCAACAGTTTGATGTAAGTATGTTTAGTGTATTTAGTAAACCATACCTATTATAGAGTATCTATGAATATTTCTCCAAAGTATATCATATGCATACCGTATGTTCAAACAGCAATGAATACAACATGAGTGAGCGAAGAGAGCAAGTGGTTTCATTGTCCTTTAAAAAAAAACACTTTACCGCCAATATATTCCCGTCCTCCTCTCCAACTTTATAATCTCCCTTCTTTCTTACTCATCCCTTTTAAATGTCTTATTATCTTCCGAATCCCTTTTCGCCGACTTCATCATCATCATCATCATCATCATTATCATCATCTCCTCTTCCTCTCTCTCTTTAATTTATCTTCTCGGTATCTTATTCTAATTCTTATTCGTCACCTAATTTACGATCTTGCAATTCATACTCTCAGGCAGCCGCATAACCTTCATCTTTCCCGACTGTTACTCTGTTAAAGTGTCAGCTCATTTTATTTTCTGGAAATATTGCAAAAAACAGAACAACTTGTAAATCAAGTTAAAGTCAAGAGAAAATGTAACACCCGTATAACGTTTAGAAGAAGAAAAAAAAACAAGAAACAAGAAAAAAAAAGTACAGATCAGATCACGTCAATTAATGTAATATATTTTCTCTTTTTAAGTAATTCAGTATGACTTCGTATGGATATGTGATAGATCTTGACTCGACTGTCCAAGCGGACATAGCGTATAGGAGGCGGGGTGTGTGTGTGTGTTTGTGTGGGGGGGGGGGGGGGGGGGGGGGGGCGGTGAAAACGACCATATTCGGGCAAAACGCACCATGCAAGAGGAGAATTATAATAATTAGCACTGAAAATAATGCGTGACACCCTTAAAGTTTTTGTTACGGATGTTACGACTGGCAAGGGTTAGAGTAGTTTTAGTGGTCTCAATGAATAGGCCTATGAGAACTGTTATGTCAATATTTTAATTATTGATTAAATATTTATTAAATACAGGAAAGTTGCATTTAGGGAAAAAATAATTATGGTTCAATTCTATAATAAGTATTTTAAAATCTTAAACAAAATGTCTACAATTCCTTTCCTGCGTAACAGCAGTAACCTGGTAACAATAATATAGTTACGGGTCTTGTGTTACATTTTGTATGTGACATTTCCTGTGAATAGGTGTTTTACTGAAAACTAATTGTGTGTCCTAGGGGATGTTTCACAAAGATCCTGTGTTGAACTTAGCTCTAAGTTGGACTTAAAAATGATGGAAAGCCATTAGTTTTTTTTTTTATATTAACAAGTTCTTTCAAAAGGCATATTGTGGTTCAAATCAGTAATTGTTTCTATTATCAAGGATATTTCATGTTCTTGATGTAAAATGTATGACAAGTGAATACTTGCATTTTTGCTTTTAAAAATCTTTAATTCCAAGACTTACAAATGGCTTACCATAAATTTTAAGTCCAACTTTGTGAAACACCCCCCTGGTAAATCATACTACTGCATTACGATTGGAATTCCTAAGGTATTATTCAAACTTAGTTCGTACTTGCGTTGCGATTACTTCAAGTTTCAACAAATTACGGGTATTATATACATTGTCTTTGGATCGACTTGAATCAGAAAAGCTCAAACGTATCCCTAAATGCAGCTTTCTTTTACTATAATTTAAATTGATAGTAAAATCAGGTCTATGGTAAAACATATACATCTACAATTCTCATATTCATTAAATTCAACTAGTACTGCCAGTCGTATAACAAACAAATTAAGGATGTAATAAATGCAGACTATTCATTCGAAATGCAAACGTTTTTACGTTTTTGGTTATTATGATACAAACTTTTCCCTTTTAACATTACGGATGTTGTACTCTCTGTTGACTTTGACTACCTACAAGCTGTTGACATTCTAGAACTTAGTATTTATCGATTCTAATTGTTTTCTTATTGTGCAAACTGTAATTTCGGCAGCTAAGAATAACATAAGAACATGATTATTTGCATGTTTATATCACACTGTTATTATCATTATTATTAGTAGTACATGTAGTAGTAGTAGTATAGTAGTAGTAGTAGTAGTAGTAGTAGTAGAAGAAGAAGAATAAGTAGTAGTAGTAGTAGTAGTAGTAGTAGAAGTATAGTAGTAGCAGTAGTAGTAGTAGTAGAAGTAGTAGTAGTAGCAGTAGAAGTAGTATTATAAATAGTAGTATAAATAGTTGTTGCAGTAGTAGTACATCCTCCTCCGCATCATCATAATTACTATCATCCTTATTTTCTTTCAGGAAAAGGAGGAGTTTCCTCATCACAAGAAAGGCGGATTCGTTCGAACATTTTTCGAAACGCTGTTTGGCGACAAAGCTGCGGAAGATATAGATACATCTTCTTGTTCGACTTCTGCTGGAAGTGGTGATGACTTCGATGTCGACAACCATGCAATCGGCCATGTGCAACCAAATGCTGACGAACTTGCGAAGCTCACCAAGATGGCTACAAAGTTAGACATTGACAAGGGTCCGGAAGCGGAAAGGGTGAAACGCGGACCAATGGGGCACTTGCGTCGGTCTCTGAATAATTCAACCCCATCGCGACCAAAGGAGGGTAGCCAAAATGAGAAGGAAGGAGGGGCGAAAATCCGGTCACAGAACATTGGAGTGTTTAAACGGAGGTGCTCGAAAAGTCGTGTCAACACTTCTGATACGCAGGATTGCGTTTCAAGATCAACAACAGCTTGGCTGGAAAACGAATGTGAGACTGCAGAGCACCCGTCATGCTTGCGCAAAGTATCGTCCAACCCTAACGAGGACATCCAATCAAAGACAGACATTGAGGACAGCGTTGTGCCTTCAGTTGAACTTCCTGGTGTCATTAATGGTGGCCACACTCAGAGAAATACTGTCGCCTATGAACAAACAGAATGCATCTCACCGAAAGAGAGTGCACGCCGAAAGAACATGGACAGGGATGTCACAAAACCCAACGCAATCGTGCAGGTAAAGAGGGATCAATCTGCAACAAATAAACAGATAAACACGAGGGCAAATATCAGAGAACGTTTGAGTGTTTCTCCTTGGACCGACGTGATTCTAGTCCCAAATAACCCGAAAAAGTCTGTCGCACACCGAGATTCTTTGGCTGCTGATACTTCAGCTGCCGATACTCATCCCATTCACGCCCAACCACGGATATTGACACGTTCTAGTACAGTAACTACAAAACAAACTGTGGGAGACAATATTCAAACAAAACGTGCCTCAAGGGTATTGCCAAAGATTCAACGCGTAGACAAAAAGAATCGCTTTGCCACAATGCCAGAAGAGCTTTCAGCACCCCGCTCCAAGCCCCTTCCTGTTCCAGTATCAAGAACTCGGTACTTGCAAGAGGAAACGTGCAGGAAGAAAACGCCAGAGAAAAATATGCAACAGATACATCTTGAAAGAAATTCGAAATTGATTAACGCCTCAAAAGTTTGTAGCAAGGAAGGAATAAAGCGAAGTCAGCAAAACAAAGAACAAAGCGATCCAATAAACGCATCGGAAAAGGGCGAAGTAGATGTGAAAAAGAATGTGAAGAAAGAGCTAGACGAATTACAAGGCTCACTAAATAGGTCAAAGCAACTGCTAACAGAAGCGAACGTTGCCAACACAAGTCAATTGGCATCCGAAACTGTTCCAATCTCAAAAATAACAAGGCTCTTAAATACCGACGTAAAAACTAACAAAGTCTCTCCTTCGAAACCAAAGGTGTCGGTCAATGAACACCGTCCGACTACTTTCATTGAAACCATACGTGGGCCTAAGAAGATTAGAAATGATGATGCGAAGCAAGGAAAGGTATTCAAGTTCACGCCCAAACCGCCTCCAAAATCAAGTCGAAGCGAAAATGCATCACTGGGAATGTTCAAGACGTATCGTGAATATCGTGAAAGTTTTAGGATTAGGCCTAGCAAATCTGAGTCAAAAACAATATTAAATAAAACTGCGGACTCGGTTAACAAGAATGCCAAAGACCCCGATGACAAAAGAACTGAACTCAAAGCTGCGGCTCTATCAAGACCCCGATGTCTTAAGACAAACGTCCCTGCAGCAAGGAATGATGGACTCAAAGATGGTAACCCCATACGGAATCCTGCCTGCAATTCTCGCTCAAATAAAGTCCCATTGAAGGAGGTGAAGCAGCGAACAATGAAAGGTAGAGTCCCATGTATGCGAGGAAATCTTGCCTCTCAATCACGGTTTGACGCCGCACAAGTGTCAAGGAATCACCCACTAGAACATGGGTACTACAAACGCGCCATTGATCCTGCAAGACAAGATACCAGCGATGTGGATTTTAGATTCACACATAGAACATTGATGATAGAATGGGAGGTACTGTTGGAAGAATTAGATGCCGTTTGGCAAAAGCATTTGTCGAGCAAATCTTTCCATCGAATCGTATCTGATGTGGACAAATATCTTTCAGTCATGAAGGTCTCACCAAACGTTAGTTTTAGTGATCAGAGCTTGTCAAAGATTGGAATACGAGGACTGAGCGTCACACCACTACCACCTTGGCAAATCAGAAGCTTCTTCCACGAGTCAGAACGATGGGGACGTCAACGAGCTGCTGCCCTCTTCAACCGGATGTCAACCCCAAGACAGATCTTCTTCCAATGTGTCTGCGAAATTGAACTAAAAGAAGATTATCCCGTGGATATACAGCAGAACTTACCCGTCATTATTGACGTGTCAGAGATTGGAAGAAACAGACATCAGCCCCAAGAGTCTTGCAGCAGGATACATCTGGTCCATGACGATGCAGCTGTCGATGGAAGAACATCGGATTCTCCTCCAACGTTGCAAGGGGTAAATCCATCCAGAAGTAACAGAAACAACACTACAACAACGGTTGATCGAACAGTTTCTGTTGATCCACATTCGCGTTCATATGGAGACAGGTCTGGCAAGAACACACCAAGCCAAAACAAAGATTCAATACGACGCATTTCAAGAACCATCAAACACACATTGCCATCAGCCGAGACTGAAGTGAAGACTAAGCACACTTCATCAAAAAGAAGAGTACATGTATCTGGAACAGCAGCAGACAATTTCAACAATTATGTCAGTGGAAGTTGTAACGGTCCATATCATAAAGGTGCCGACAACCAAAGTATTGACAACAGAAAGGCAACATCCTCTAGTGATGATACCAAGAAGCAGCATCGGTCAGTGAAATATAGACATGCAGCTCCGGGACCAGTACCCCTAGTGATCCCAACAGCACAGCCACATGATTTAGGAGCCAAGACCATGTCTGACATCCGAGCAGCACATCCAAATGAGTTAGGAGCCAAGCCTATGTCTGGAATTCAGGAGAACCAATCGGAAGCAGGTTTAACAGCGATTCCGTCGGGCTCCTCTTCAGTTCGTCTTGCAGCACGTACAAAAGTAACTGGAATGACTGCTCCGTGTAGTGGTAGTAGACAAGTGGCCGTGCATGAGGCAGACGTATCTTCAGGATCGACTCAAACTGGTTTGGTAAAACATCAAAATGACTCAAAGGTGGATACTTTGCCTAATCTTTCCGAAGGCCAACATGTAACACTCACAAATGATGATCAGCATCAGGCAGTGGATTATTTGTCCAATGTTAACGGAAAGCCTGAAACGGCTTTGACAGATGCGCATGCTGTCAACCTTGTAAAACATCCAACATGTCCAAAGGTTGGGAAAGAGTGTGCCTCTCAGTTGTCACGGCATATCCAGGAGCATTGCAGTCAAGATAAGCCATCAGTCAGAACACAGCAAGACTTCAGCACACCCTGCACTTTGCCAGAAACATCTACAGGAATAGATCCAGCGGACGTTGTGACAGGAACCGTACACATATCTGAATCAAGCGTCAGACCAAATAAACAAACTTCAACCATTGCCGACAACAAAGTACTTCCTCGTGGAAACGAGATATCTCTTGAAAGCCAACGAGATGGACGGCAGAGTGACACGAGAATTGGATCCAGAGACAAAACGTATGAAAACAATGAAAAAACAGTACCATCGCAGAGGACGGATCAGTGTGATGTCGCCTCTGTGGAAACACTAGCCGGAAATGGAGACCACTCTAAAGGAAATCCAGACCACGATTCGCCCGTAAAACCGGATCCTGAACTCCAAAGAACTGGTCGTGTTCGCAGGATCGTTCGTTGCCAACGAAGGAGAAGAACGGACACGGTAAGCTTGTTAACGCAAGTTCTCTCTCAATGCCTTGTTGATTTGTTACTAAAGTTGGTCTGACAAGTGACAAGGGGTACAAGTAATAACAATATACAAATTACCATTCTTCTTTGATTTGTGTTGCCTGTCTAACCGAGTAAGAATTAAAAACATGACTTTTACCATCGTCTTTCGGCATCGCTCCAATTTAAAGTGATATCGAGGGAAAACTAATGAAGTTCTTAATAACCATTCTTAATTGATTTTGTTACCTTTCTAACTGAATAAAAATGATGAATTGAAAGCATAAACTTTATCGCTGTCTTCCTGTCAAGTATATCTGTATTAATGTTGTTGCCCATGACTTTTACCGTTGTCTTTCTGCCTTTGTAGCCCACGACCCAGTTGAAGACCAAGTTCTGTATGGCGTGTGGAGATAGCAAGCAGGCAGACGGTGAGCCTCTCATTCCGTGTAATACATGTTACGAGGCCTTCTTCTGCTCGACCAAGTGCGGAAGGCAGAGCCGGAACGAGCATCGCGAGACATGCAAGGGTGTGAAGAGGAACTACTGCAAGCATGTCTAGTTGAAGGTGATTCACAGGGGACCAGGGGTGCTTGGAGGAACTCCTGAAGGCATGTATTATGGTGACCTGCGTATATGGGTGTTCAGGGAACTACTGCAGGGATGCTTGGAGGAACTTCCAAAAGCTTGTATATGATGGTGACCTGCTTGCATTGCAAGGGTGTGAAGAGGAACTACTGCAAGCATGTCTAGTTGAAGATGATCTAGGGGACCAGGGGTGCTTGGAGGAACTCCTGAAGGCATGTATCATGCCCATATCATGGTGACCTGCGTATATGGATGTACAGAGAAACTACTGCAGGGGTTCTTGGAGGAACTCCTGAAAGCATTACTAGTTGATAGCGATCCACAGGGGTACTTAGAAGAACTCCTGGAAGCATGCATCATGGTCACCCACAGGGGTGCGTGGAGGAACTCCCGAAAAGCATGCATCCTGGTAACCTACTTAATTATATGGGTGTTCAGGGGAACTACTGTAATCATGTCTAGTTGATGGTGATCCACAGTCAGGGGTTTGTGGAGGAACTCCTGAAAGCAATGATGGTGACCTCCTTGCATCGTTTGGGTATTCCGAGGAACTTCTACTGTAGGCTATTTATGTCTAGTTGATGGTGATCCACAGGGGTGCTTGGAGGAACTCCGGAATGCACGAAGCGTGGTGACCTGCTTGCACTACATGGGTGATCAGAGGAACTTATGCAAGCATGTCTAGTTGATGGAAATCTACATGGGTGCTTGGAGGAACTCCTTAAAGCTTGTTTAATGGTGACCTGCTTACATGGCATGGGTGTTCAGATTAACTCCTGCAAACACTTACCGGTATATGATAATTGGTGACAACCAGCTTATTAATTACATTCAAACAGATTGAAACGAATAAGATTATTTACCAATTTGAAGTATCATAGCGTATACGGTATACCAAACCTTTTGGGCGAAATTGAGGCCTTACTCAATTTCTCAAACTGTCGGTTTTTGTTTTTACTTTTAAGGGTCAGCATGTTCATTTTGTTGTGCAAAATAATACTAAAATATGAATGAAAATGAGCAAAGAAAAAATGTTTCCCGAGATGATAGTATACTTGCTACTTTTAATTCACATTTAAGCTAATTATTTTGTGTGGTTTTGGTACAGTATTTCCGCCATCTTACACAAAAAAAGTAATAAAAAAAGAGTTATTGACCAATTTGAAATGTCTTACAGTATTCTGTAACAAACTGATGTCAGAAATGTAGCGAGATCGGTGATATGTTTCTCCCATTTCGTGACTTGCACGATTCGTTATAATATTGTCACATATATCTATTAATTAATGCATATAGCTATTTAAACTATCTAACACATATATTCGGTATATGAATTATGATAAAATAAATGTAGGGATGGAAGTGGAACTATGGAATGTCCATGCATGTACAGAAAAAAAATAATTTGAAGCATTGAAATTTCCTTCCTAAACGCAATGATGCATATAACCCATGAAATTGTATTAAGAACTGCAAATAGAACTGCCAAATAGAACTTCAAATATGGATTTAATGGTCTTTATAATTATAAAACCATGCCCTTCACCTTGAAATTTACAGTATCCTTCAAAAAGTGGCACAAAATTAAATTGTTA
This sequence comes from Echinarachnius parma, assembly GCA_037951105.1. Lineage (NCBI taxonomy): Eukaryota > Metazoa > Echinodermata > Echinoidea > Clypeasteroida > Echinarachniidae > Echinarachnius > Echinarachnius parma. Next base: position 32,244 of record JBAMJV010005874.1, read on the forward strand.
TCATGACAAAATGATTTCTTATCCTGTCCCGTTACATGTTAGTACTTTAGTATTCATTTGCAAATTACATTGTGAGCAGATGTGTGTGTGTGTGTGTGTGCGTGTGTGTGTGTGTGTGTGTGTGTGTAAATAGTATACATTACTATTTAAAGGGATCTAGTAATATTGTCAACATCCACAAAACTTACATAAAACTCGACTGGTTCTCACATACCTTGTATTTATTTGTGTGTGTGTGGGGGGGGGGGGGGGGGGGGGGGCTCGTTTAATTACTAGGCATAGCTTTTGTCACATGATTACTACATCCCATATCCATAAAATTGTGCAATGTAATAATTCTTACAACTACAATGTACATCAACATCTACACGAAACAAAACAATGCAATGAATTCCGGCCAGTGTTATTTTTTTCTCCTTTATTTCCCCGTAATTCTTTTTAAAATACAGATAATCATGGAGCTGGATTGTATCGGCAGGCTATTCACACATCAATGCGTAACAAAGATGTTCACAGAAGCTCTATTAAACATACTTCTACAATTTTCGTCATTGTAGATTTAACATAATTATAGCGCCCGCCGCAATGATTAGACAAAAGAACTTTACTGATATGTTACATCTCCATCTTCAGTCAAAAACACATTTTTGGCCGTTCGGAAGAGCAGCCAACAGATAATACATAATATAATAAAAATACGAAATACATGTACAGTGAAACCTCAATATAACGAGAATCTTTGGCCCACAGAATTTGCCTCGCTATCTATATCTCCCTGTATCAGGGCTTAAAAATAATAAAATATGTAGAACCTGGACCTGTGAAATTCCCTTGCTATATCAGGTAGCTCGGTATAACAGAGCTCGTAATAAAGAGGTTCCACTGTAGTATTAAATAAACGTTGTAAACCATTTGGAAGAACAAAAACTGCTCTTATCATTAAACAAAGCATTTCATTATTGGACATACCCAGGGGGTGTTTCACAAAGATCCTAAGTTGAACTTAACTCTAAGTTGGACTTAGAAACTATGGAAAGCCATTAGTTTCTTTGAAACGTTTTTTTGTAAAAGTCCTTTTTCAAAGGCATATAACAATTTGATTTGAAGCAATAATATTTTCTATTATCAAGGAGATTTTATATTCTTGATGTAATATTTATGAAAAGTCTAAAATACTTGGATTTTTCCTTTTGAATATATTTTATTTCAAGGCTACAAGTGGCTTTCCTAAGTCCAACTTAGAATTAAGTTCAACTTAGGATCTTTGTGAAACACCCCCCAGGCCTACTTCATGACCTAAATTACAGGACGGTGTAAAACTTGATGCTTCTATCATGGCGTAGTAATGACTACATACTTGTATACATGCCTAGCACGAGATCGGTAAGTGACGCTATAGTCAAGGTCACACCTGTAATATGTCGGACATTTGATGAAAGCAAAATTATGCATACATTATATATCCCATTTGAGGTATGTATGTTTGATATACCAACATAAGTTTGGTACTTATAAATATTTCCCCATTCCCTATAAATAAAAAAAAAGCCTCAAAATAGTTGGAAGCGGGCGGGTTCAGTTATGATTCCTGTTGATTAATTTATATTATCTACATTGAATTTGAAAGTACTTAATAATTCTGTGATGGTAGGTATTCTTGTAACAAGAATTATGAAATTCAATATGAGCCTAACGGAACAACATGGATATTTCTTTTTTAGGGGGCTACTTTGAAAGCTCATCTTTGCAATTTAGGGCTCTTATGATTTTCGGGGGCTCTTTTTGGCATTTTGGAGGCTAAATCGCCTTGAGCCCCCATTATTTCTCACTGTAACGGAAGCTCAATCATTTCACATGTCACTTCACTAGCAGCCTCCACACAAAAAAGGAATAACATTACTTTTTTTGTTTTTTACCAAAAACATTTTCAGAAGAAAGTAGCCACAAGATGAGCAGCGGGCATGACATTAACTAAATCCATACACAGACATTAATATATATATATGTATATAAATATGTACAGCATTATCACAAAGTTAAATAGGTATTTAAACAAAATATATATCACTTATAAATGGCATTATGCTACACGTAATGTGTGGACACTGTAAGTAGCTGTGCTGTACATGTATATAAAGTCACAGCATTACAGCGCAGCACATGCAGTACTGGAACGTAGATAGAAACATTAAATATACGTAAATAATACAAAATATGCAATGAAATATCATTTAGATTAAATAATTATAATGGTGAAATACAAAGGGAACTACAAATGAAAGCATGAATTTTATCTATTAAAGAAATGGTTGCATAACATCGTAAAAGACTCGAGCAAATGAACATAATACATTCAGCAGAAAGCAGACTGCGGTGCTTTTTACAGCAAAATGCATTTGTTCACAAACGGGATCATAACAATTATCTGCACTGATGACTGATGGCTGGTGAATGCGTACAACAGCCCAGTTTCATAATACATCCAGTATATGGGTAATGATAGATATAGAGAGCATATGTTTCTACAAATCTTCTCATGTTCTCCAACCCTGGCAACCTGAAGGTTTACATTGATCAAACCTTGTTTACACAATGAACATATTCCTGCATTAGCCTACTCATAAGGGTACAAATTTCCTGGGATCTGCAAGCACAACCTTCTGTGACCAAATAATGAATTGTTAACCTTTCTGAAAAAATTATTCCCATTATCACAAACGAGGGATGGGTTTTTCTGCAAATTGTCTCAACATTTCTGCTCCTATAATTCAGGTTTGTATCAACGCCAAAGAACATCTTCTTCAGTTGGAATTAATAGGAACCACACTGGATGTCAAATTGATGTGTAATTTGTTTTTGTTTTAAATTAAAAAAATGCACTTCACGCTATGGAATTTTCAGGGAATGTTAAAAAAACAAAAAACATTACACCATACTGTTATTAGCCATTTAAGCTATGTATTAATGCCCAGACGAATGTTGTGGATAGAGATAAATTCTGTGATTTACTTGGCAAAATGCAACTAGTTGCTGAAGCCATTTAAGTGATGTATGAATGCCCAGACGAAGGTTGTGGAATAAGAGAAATTCTGTGATTTACTTGGCAAAATGCAACAAGTTGCAGAACAGGTTTGTTACATCTCTCATACGTGCTTCTCATTTCCACATCCAATTAACCTTATCCACTATACTACAGTCTACAATAATGATCCCTGGGCAAACTGTTGATGGAAAAAAAAAAAAAAAAAATGAATATGAGGAATAATCTGTGATAGTTTGAGCATCATTGGCCAAGGGATAAGAAAACTAAGGCTCTTTGAAGTTATCCATTTATTTCTTTCTAGGTCGGAAATTAAAATCGGCAATGCACTCTTACAAAATTTGTGGACAATAACCTGTATGTTTTGTACTGAAAATAGCCCCATAATTATTTGATTTTCTTTTTATCCACACTCATGTTGTGTACAAATCTTATTTGAGTGCCCCCCAGTCATAAATGAGTGTGTTCAATAAACCATAACCTGCATTAATTAAAAAACAAAAAAGATTATTGACCAATTGTGGGCAAACTTTCAGAAATGGTTCCTCAAATTTAGACTCTTGCAGTGAATCAATAGTTTTCCCTAGGTTTCATCATACTAAAGCCAACTAAAGCCAAATAACAGTTTTGGTAAAGTTACCGAAAACATCTATATTGGCCAAACTAATTTATCAATATTGTTGAAAAGGTATTTAAAAAAGGCTTGTGTGGTAAAATGCAGAAATATCAGAAGAAATCCAATGGCCGCCCGTGAAATTCATAAATCCACACTCGTTCGCGCCACTAGCGCTGGGCTGGAGATATCGACAAGCCCGCATATACCGGGGCGTTTCCCACTACTGTTATTTACCTTTAAGAACTGGAAGCACTTGCACATATATTCTGATGTCTCTGAACCACCCCCCCCCCCCCCCGTGGCCCGTACGCAGTAAACTTTATTGTTTCTGACTGTGAATGTCTTGTACATTCCTAGATTAATTACCTTATCTGAACTTGGTTAATTGAAATGTTACTATGAAAAGTGGCAAAACAATTGCTACATTGTTTCCTACAGAGCATTATGAAACGCATATTACTGACCATATATGTGACCGGCTATAGCAAAACCTGGCACTTGTCGGTAATTCATGTTTTGAAGAAATGGGCATTTTAAGTTCACACAATGTGTGTAAAAGACCTATGATTGTAAAATTGACACAATCATATCTTCGCTAATTATTGACCAATTAGTTAGAACAAAGCATCAAATAAAAGCTTGTGATGAGGCCTTTGTAATGGTATGAAAATCTACATTTTGATTTTTACCGACAAGTGCCGGGTTTTGCTATAGCCGGTCACATATAGTTAAGGAAAACAACAGTAACCCAATGTACATTACACATCATATGGGAACACAAGAAACTCTTATCAGAACATTGTTACCGAGTTGAAGCCTGTGCTTACTAAGCCTGTGCTTAGTAGCAAACTACCGTGATATTCAAGTTCTATGTCCATTTTAAAGAAACGTTATGCCCCTCGTTTGCAGCTGCATGATAACACAGAACATAATTAAATGTGTTCAGATAAATCTCTTAGCATGGTGCTTACAATCAATCATATTTTTACTAGGTAAAGCCATTTAATTTAATTCTATACAATTCTCAAATTGATATGCTTTGCATACTCAGCTAAATTCAAAGAATTTATTCAAAATCTGTTAACCAACATTAAGAGCGCAAATTTTAACCATTTAACACTCATTTCAAGTCAAATTCCATGACTTTTCATGACCATTACAACAAGAATTCCATTACTTTTCACCATGGTATGTAAAAACAGTTCTTTGACTTCTTTCAGCACTTTTTAAAAATCAATATGCGGTCAACAGTCTGGATTTGTATTTCAATAATGAGAAAATGGAGATGAAAACAAAAATCCATGACTTTCCATGACCCATGGTATCATTGTACAATTTTCCCTGGCTTTCAAGGTCTGGAAAAAAGGTCAAATTCCATGACTTTTCAGGTGCTCCAGACCCTGTGTGAACTCTGTACTATTACAGAAAATCATGCATTCTGAGACGAGTAGTATACACACATTTAAAATCCCACTTGTGTATAGTCAAATCTGTTTTAAGCGGCCACCTGTGTATAGAAGCCAACCCGCATATGGTGGCCATCAAATGTTAACCCCTGCAGAGAAACGCAATGTTATGGAACCTGTCTAAAGAGGTCACCTGTCTACAGTGGCCATTAAATGTGATCCCCTGCAGAGAAATGCAAAGTTACACTGGCCACTTTTCTTGTTTGCAGAGAAACACAATGTTATAAAACCTGTCTCTATACAGAGGTTACCTGTCTAGAGTGGCCACTTTTCTTGTTTGCAGAGAAACACAATGTTATTAAACATGTCACTATATAGAGGTCACCCGACTACAGTGGACGCTTTTCATGTTTGCAGAGAAACACAATGTTATAAAACCTGTCTCTATACAGAGGTTACCTGTGTACAGTGAACGCTTTTCATGTTTGCAGAGAAACACAATGTTATGGAACCTGTCAAAAGAGGTCACCTGTCTATAAAACTATACAGAGGTCACCTGTCTACAGTGGCCACTTTTCTTGTTTCCATCGAGTGGTCACTATACACAGGTCTGACTGTACAACTATAATGATGAGAGGAATTAAATCTATGGAGGTAAAGGACAAGCAGATGAGAAAGTTGAAAATAATACCTTTCTTAATCTATTTTGACAGTCATTGCAAATTTGTGTTGTCAAATTCCAAACATGATAATTATTTTAATTGGGATTAATAAAACTTGCGACAGTGCTGATTGTTGGGGGTAAGCCTCTCCGTCTGCCCCCGACACTAGGAGTTGCCATACGGCATGGCAGGATCACAGGAAGGGGTTGCTCGTATTACTCTTTGGCGGGATGCCCGTCTGACCAAAGCCACCACCCTACAACGGAAGAAAGAGAAGAAAACAAAAATGAAACGGTTTTACAAGAGGCAATGGTACTATTATGAAAATATTGAAGGAAGAAATTGTTTCCTTTCCATATTTTGACCACAGCCACCACCCTACAATGGAAGAAAGAGAAGGAAAAAAATATCATGTTTTACACGAGGCAATGCAATGGTTCTATTATGAACATGTAGTAAGAAGAAATTGCTTTCTTTACATATTTCTTTTTCTTAGAAGGAATCATATTTTAGTTGAGTGTCCTTTTCACGGGCATGAACATTATTCATTTCACATATCTGCAGAAATATAGGTACCGAAGGTTGATGAACCGGAGCACCAGTTTTTTTTTGTTTAAACCATACAGTGACATTTGGAATATGATCTGCAGAAATATAGGTACCGAAGGTTGATGAACCGGTGCACCAGTTTTTTTTGTTTAAACCATACAGTGACATTCGGAATATGATCTGCAGAAATATAGGTACTGAAGGTTGATGAACCGGTGCACCAGTTTTTTTTTTTTTAACCATACAGTGACATTCGGAATATGACACTGGTCTAGGCTCTTAAAAGAGCTTACTGCATACCTTGAGAAGCATTTATACAAATATCTAATTTTCTCATATTTAAAAAAGTGGTTACAGAATGGAAACATAACAGTAAACCCTTGTGACAGTGCAACCCATTAACAGATCTTCACAATCAGCATACCAAATAAAAGAGTGCAACTAAATGAAGGCCTAACTTTACCGAGCAAAAAGGGAAATAAACTTGTAGCAAAACAGGGAGCCTTTTTGGGAAGCTTAAAACAGTGTCTGACAGTCACTACAGGGTGCAACCGGTACAAATCTGCAGGGGCCGGGGCCCGGTTTACAAAATTACTGTTATGACTTGGACTTATTCGATTGAATTTATCTACATTTACAAAGTGTATACGACACACTGACATGACATGAGGCACAGGAGAGCATCAAACTCCAGGTAAAATACCCAGATATTCTATTTTTAAGGTGATAGTGAGGATCAGATTAGCTCATTTAGTGACCTGTTCTGACTTGAAGTTACTTGCAACTTTACAATCAAATGCAACTCTTTCTGCAATGGGGCCCTTCGCTCATAAACATAAAGACAGAAACATGGATAGAATTTGCCACTACCATGCAACTCACCATAAATGGATTTGGATTTGGGTTTTGCTGTGGCACTGCAGCCGGAGCTGCACCCCACGCCGCAAACGGCTGGCCCTGTGGTACTGGCTGCGGCGCTCCCATCTGTCCCATCCCACCCATACCCGGAGCGGGTTGTCCAACTTTGCTAAACTGGAGTCCTGCCATGGCGGCCATTCCCGCACCACCAAAGCCAACACCACCACCCGGACTTGGTTGGAACTGTGATACTGCTGGCTGGAACTGTGATACTGCTGGTTGCCCTGGCTGGCCCTGCATCCCAAATTGATTTGGCATGGCATTAGGCTGCATGCCATAGTTCCCGGCAGCGGCCATTTGTCCTTGTGGGTACCCCACCCCAACCCTTCCGTTCATTTGCATGCCTGCTCCACCAGGCCCCGCTGGCTGCTGCTGCTGGGCAGGCATCTGGTTGAAGCCCCCGACACCCCCCATCATGGCAGGGTTGTGCATTCCCGGCACCCCAGACTGCATGCCAAAGAGTCCATTAGTCTGGGCGGGGTTGCCTATGCTCGTTGCTGGAGCCCCGCTGGCTAGGAAGGGATTCGCCAGCATAGTACTTGTTGGTTGAGTAGCACCACCAGAAGGCATCGCCATAAAAGGATTTCCTTGCTGCACATTCGATGTGGCTATTGGTACAGATAGAACAAATAATGAAGAAAACAAATGGATATTAAACTTCTTGTCCATTTTGGATACCTTCCATGAAGTAGGACTGAACAATGTACACTGACCCTAATCGGGCCAGGTTATTTGGGCTATGCATTAGATGGGGGAGGTGAAGGGGCTAATTCCTGCTAATTGAGCCTAAAATTAAAATAATTGCAGTGATACGAATGAAGGAAAATGAAGGTTTTATAAATCCTACAAAAAAACTAAATTCAATATATAAATTAACAATTTTGAAATTTGAGCTCTGTTTACGATCACTTAACTTTGCAAGACAACTCGTTCAAATGTTTTAGAAAACAAGAATGGATGCATGTGGGATTAATTGGAATAGCATACATGTTATATGTCTAATGAATTTAAAGGCTCTTCGTCTGAATACACAAAAACCATGAGACCCAAACATGAGAAACTTACGTATCCCAGCTGAAACAGCAGCACCACCGCCGAACGGTGCCGAGCCAAATCCTGCAGAAGATATTGATGATGATGCTGTAGTTGTTGTGAAAGTTCCCGGCATGCCATACACTGCCGACTTCTGCATGCCCGATCCCCAGTCAAAGCCAGAGCTTGCCGTACTCCTAGCATCTAGGCCACCCCCTCCTGCTCCTACCCCTCCTACTCCCCCTGCTCCTGCTCCTGCTACTACTCCACCTCCACTGCCCCAGTCAATACTAGCAGGCGTGCCTGCTCCACCACTCCAGTTGACACTGGCCCCTGCCCCTGCGCTGCTGGTAGTTACCCCTCCCAGAGAGGCAAAGGCTGCGTACTTGTCTCCATCTCCCACGGCTACCGAGGCTACGGGGGCCGTGTTGGTGAGTTGGAGTCCCTGCATGCTGGATGCTAGAACGGGGGCTCCTGAGGAATGGGAAGCAGCTAGAGTAGCTGCAGGCATGGCCGGCTGCTGAGGGGTGAATGCCGACTCAAACGCACCAAAGCTATTGTTGCCGCTTGCTGCTGCTGCTGCTTGACTTGGCCGACTTTGAGCTGCTGGCATGAAAGCTGAAATTAAATGAAAGGATGCTATTAAATATGTACACAAAGTAACTACTCTTCTACTATTCCATTTTAAACAAAGTAAACAGCAATTGATATGAGTAAACTGCACACTGATTGGCTCCCCAAGATACATTCAGGTACCGAGTCGGAACTAAATTTGTAAAACAGTTCTTGATATATTTTGATTAAAAGCTATTTTTGCACTTATTATGAGCCCAGTGACCTTTGACCTCATGACCCCCAAATCTACTCGGATCATTGCCACCCCACTATGTACGATCATACCAAGTTTGAAATTGATCGGTCAACCGGTTCTCAAGATATCGCGAGAACAAAAACTAGACTGATGGAAGGACCTCTGGCACTTTGTTGGCGGAGTCATACAAAGCAGGGGAGATAGAATGTACTAGAGAAGAGAAGTGAATATCACTGAACATGTTAAATCACTACAATTATTACTCCTGTCCAGTACTGCACACAAGACCTGGAAAATTCCATCCCACCTGGTAAAAAACAACAACAACATATATTATTTATCCATACAGCCATACTGCTAAACAATGTCAAATAATGTGTTCTAAAGTGAAATTAAAAAATTTCATTTAGAACCAATTAATTTTAAGAAAAGTTATTATTCCATATTTTAGTATTAAGATTTACACGGCAAACATGTGAAGTTAAGTCACACACAAGTCTATGTTAATGAAGTCTAAAACATATTCCCAGTTAGAGCTAAATATACATGTACAGTGAAAAGGTGAATAGATTCATGATGAATTATATGCTACAACAGGGCTCCACACTCGCAATTTTTTGTCAGTGGCCAAGTAGGGCCAGTGAAATAATTTCTTCCCCTTTTCTAGTGGCCCGAAAGAAAAATTTAATGGCCTGAAAATTCTAATTCACGAGTTAACTTTTTACTATTAAAATATCACCGTTTCCTGATCAAACTTGTGATAAAAGATGAAGCATGACAATGACATGGACAAAAACAAGCTTTTTATAATTTTGTCATTGTCGGATTTAATATCTGCTTGCCCGATTGGGCCACCAAAATATGACTTTTATACATTTTTGCTGGCCCGAAGTGCAATTCCACTGGCCTCGGGCCAGTGCGAGTGTCGAGCCCTGGCTAAAAGTCATGTGAACTTTATCTTTTTTTTCTTCAAATAGATGAACATTACTCTTTTTTTAATTAATCAAAGTTATCCTATATTGCTTTTTATCAATTACTAGCTACTGGTTTAATGACTGAGTTTGTTTGTTAAACTTTATGTTCATACTTTCATACTTCTCTTGTACCTTGTTGTTTGGGTTACGGTAACAGAAGAATAAAATTGGTTTTGATTTTTTTAAATGTCTCTCTAATTATGGAGATATCTAAGATTGAATTTGAAGAGTATCCACATTCCGATACTCAATCATCCACAGTCTCCGAATTCGGATTGAAGTCTCAAATATTACTTTTGGGAAAAACATAAAGTTAATGGATCACTTTAAACAAAACTATTATGTTTGATTGAATATATTGCTCTTCATACTGCAATAGGGCTACACTGCAAAAGGGCAATTAAGCTTTAAGAAAAACAGTTCTAAAGTCTATCAAATCAACATTTGGTAACTTCTTTACTTCAGAATACCACACCAGCTCCCAGTGATCATCTAAAATACACACGTCTCTGAAAGATCTGAGAGGAATGAACAATTACATTGTAAAGATCAACATTGTAGAGTACCGTGAACCGGGGTGACTTTTGCCACTTTTGAGATGAATGTATTTTCATTAAGCCCCACTTTTTAGAACAAATTTCTTGTAGTTTCAAATCTATTCTTAGACTCAGAAATTAGTTCTAAATGGTGAGACTTGATGAAAATACAGCCTTCTCAAAAAGTGGCAAAAGTCACTCCGGCGGCCAAAGTCACCCCGTTTTACGGGTAAGCCGTAAGGAAAAACAAATTTAGAAAAACAAACATGCAGTTATTTTTAAAATAAACGTGTTAATGTTAAACATTAGTCACTGTTAAAAAGGGTGCCAGAATGGGTACAATGTGCAGCTCGACGAACAGAACAGGAGACTGCCTTTATGAGAGAAGAGAAGATTGGAGATATGGTGAATTAACAGGCTACCAGTGTCTGAGATCATGAGCTACGAACAAACACTCACACACACACTTGTAACACTACTCACGATCGTCCTGCTGGGTACTTTTGGAGGGAAAGAATAAATCTGCTAAATCATCGGTGCTTTTTGAAGCAACGCTTGGCGGCTTTGCAATTTCAGGACAAGCTACATGCAGGGGTGGAAGACAAAAATGACAGAGCTCTGCAAAGGTGCAATTTAAAGACTTTATGCGCTACTAAACCTTGGACAACTATTTGTAGATGGCATCAAAGTTCAAGTAAAGTCAACTGAGAACAGTCAGTTCTTTTTTGAAGAATATACTCAGGATTAAACACAGATATATTGTAGCTAGGTTTAATGAATGGTATTATCTATTTATCTTTGATCCATCTATCCATCCATGATAGGTAAAAAGTCTAACAACCAAATCATGCCTAGATTGGGCCAAGTCGTACTTCCATCAAACCACTTTATTCTACGAGAACGTCATAACATTGGTATGCATGCTTTATAGAGGGAATCAAAAGTTCTGCGCTAAACTGTTTGCATATTAAAATGGGCCACCGTGGCAAACTTCATTAAGAATATATACCTGCAAAAAATGTTTCACATTCTTGTGTTGACTCAAACATCACAAAAATGTTGTGCTATTGGTGGTAAAAACCTACAAGGGTACAAATAACTACCAAATATTCAGAAGTTTTTCTATGTGTGGGTACAAATTATGTATGTGTCTGATACAAAAATAACTAAATTCATAACTAAATTAATAAATACATACATAAATAAATAAATAAACAAATAGATTTATAAATAAACAAATACATAAATGAATGAATGAATAAATAAAATAAATAAAATAAACATCTCTTGGTCATCTCAGCACGCGGTCAAAAGTGAACACAAGAATGCATGGTATATATGACTGCTCTTACCTTGGCTACTCGGCGCAGCTCCAAAAGCCTGACTGAAATCGGCAAATCCGCCTTGCTGCTGTGAAGTCTGTGGGAAAGCAGTTGGTTGCCGTACGGCACTTTGTTGAAATGGTGCTGGTTGACCGAACGCCTGTGCTTGTTGACCGAAAGTCTGTGCTTGTTGACCGAAAGGAGTTTGCCCGAATCCTCCTGCTTTACATCAAAATGACAAAACATGACATCAACTTCTTTTTTCTCAGTTGGTTTATGGTATTTATGCCATAGTTTACAAACTTTACATACATGAACAAATGCATCCCATGCATTTATCATTGCAAATGCAAAAAGCCACAAACTTAATAAATCTGTCCACTGTTTCGTCAGTTAATTTGAATGATTGACGGTAACCATTTTTAAAACCTACAAAATACAGCAATATAAGACAGAGCCCTCAATATCTCTGTCTGAATGGGAGAAAGGAACTTTAAAATTGCCACCATGACTTTGTTCTACAATGAGACAATTCAAGAACTTTTTTTTAATGTCCAATGCACGATGTAAAAACTGGACTATTATCACTAAATTGTAAAAATTAATTGTGTGTAATTGTACTAAATGTACAGTACATTACGTGCATTACAAACCTGATTGTGACGCAAAGGGGTCTTGTCCGAGATCTGCCAGGAGGTCAACGGACTTCTGTTTAGTGGCTGTTTGGGCAAGTGTTGGTGTTTTTCCTATGTTGTGCGCAGATGCCGAATGACCAGGAGGCTATAATAAAGTACAATGATATTAATAATAATAATAATAATATTCTTATATAGCTCATAATTATATTATATTATAATTTATATGCGCTTTACAGATTTTTAACCTATTATGTACCTATGTAAACATTTTGTCTTCCCTTTCACTTTATGTAGGCATTTGCACAAAGTGGTGATATTGCATTCGCTTACATCTCCACTACGTTACACAGAGTTCTCTATTCACAAATCAGTAGGAAGCATTTACACCATCAGTACAAAGAGCGCATGGTTTGTTTCAAACATGGTCAATACAAAATTGGACAAAACACATCACATCCTTAAACAAAAACGACCTGACCAAAAGTACTGTTCTTGGTATCGTTTTTCATTGGAAAGGACACCCTATCCGATGAACATAAACATTGTGGTATTATATTTTGGGAAGTGCCCCGTTCTTTGGGCCACCCTGTATAGTAGCTATACTGTACATACTTGTAAAACTCTAATTGGCGGTGCACTGCTACCCACTAATGACTTGAGGGGTTTAGGTTCTGGTGTACTGTGTGAGTTGCTACTGCTGTTCTTCTTCTCCGTGTGTTCTTCTTTGGCTTTCGCCGCTGCCAAGATGGCGGCTTGACCGGGCTCCACGTACCACCGTTTCTTCTCGTACTTCTGTACCAGGTAGTCGCGCACTTTGCTGTCTTCCTTCGACTCCGGACCTCGTTGCGTACTCGAATTGCAAAGCCCTAGCCATACGTGTCTGCTAACCTGCAAGATATGAACGAACAAACCAAATAAAGATGGTATTAATAATACTGTTTATGATTTATACTTAGTGCACATGATTGTGATTGTATCTAGCCAAACCCTGCACTTAGTGGTAGAAATCAAAGTTTTGATTTTCAAGCCATGAGAAAGACCTTCAGGAACATAAGCTTTCATTTGATGCCGCCTTCCAAAACATCTGACAATATTTGGCAAAGATATGATCGTTTCAATGTTAATAACATAAGTCTTTTATACGATACGATTATGTGAACTTATAATGCCCATTTCTTCAAAATATGAATTACCGACCAGTGCAGGGTTTTGCTATCCACTCAATAATAACCTGACAGAAGTCCTTATTTAAACATTATCACCACAGTGATGTTGGGTACTGTTCAAACTCACATGTAACTTGCCCACCTCTTTGGGAGCAATCCTAAGCACACAAGCTCTAGATGAGCGAACACGTAGGCACATCATCAAGCTAATTTATCCACTCCTCAGGGGTAAAGAGTAGCAATGTTAAGTACACGTCTTACTACAGTACTGAATAGGGTGCCAAATAAATCATTTTTAACTTTAAACTCTGAACCCCATGATTGGAAGCAACATAATGAAGTCTGCTGCAATAACAATTTTATATTCTGCTACCAAAAAACAAAATTTAAAATGATTTTGTTCTATTTTTTCTTTATTACTTGTATGTCATGTTGAACCTCTTACCTCCCCAGTAAATATGAAATCTAACCCCCCCCCCCCCCCAAAAAAAAATAAGACTCATGTTGTAGGAATGTACAGCTGGAATAAGCTGAAATACCTATACATCACTGGTTTTGTGTTGACTAAGATGAACATTTCACAACTTTTGTAGCCTCAACAATATCAGATAACATCTCATAACAGAACATACAAAACTGACTCAACAGTCAACAATATCAAGATAACATCTCATAACAGAACTTACAAAACTGACTCAACAATATCAAGATTATAACATCTCATGACATTGGAACAGTGTTCAAACTAACTCTGCTTCACACACACACACACACACGCACACGCGCACACACACACACACACACACACACACACACACACTCACAAACACACAAACAATTGGATGCAGACTTTACCTCATTCCCGTGCTTCTCCAGGAAATCCATTTCAGTTGATGAGTAACTTGCCATTGAAATTGATTTGACTCGATGAGGTGGGTTGATACCTCGTCTGCAAACAAATAACAAAGAGGACAAATTATTACACATTTATATAAATTGCAGTTCCAAAAGACAAAATGTGAATGAAACCATTTTAATCCTTGTTTCTTAGCAACAATGCTACAGAATCAGCTTCAGCAACAACCGAGGTTAATGGGCATTCTCTACTAAGTAAAACGTGCCCACGACTTGGCATACATCACTTAAAGAGGTGCCCTTAAAGACCTGATGCTCTATGCAATTTGTATAGCGCATTGGTTCTTTTAGTCATGCATACCAAGTCGTGGGCACGCGTTGGTAGAGAATGCCGGGTAATTACAAGAAAGTAAGAAACAAAGTTTTATAATTATCACATCTTTAAAGACATTTGTTTTCTAAGTAGGGCTCTTTTTATGTTTATATTTTGTTGTTGGATTTTGTATTAAAGTGTCCAAGTTCTAGAGAGGCATAGTGATTGTCATGTGCTATATTGACTAGTGCTCTAACCGATCATCGGATCGGCATGCCGATCACGATCCGATCATACATGATCGGACCGTTTTTGCCGATTTCCGATCATGCAGAAAAAATCGGAAGATCGGATCGGCAAAAAAAAAAAAAAAAAAAAAAAAAAAAAAAAAAAAAAAAAAAAAAAAATCTGTTTTTTTTTCTTTGGAAAATGATCCCCAAAAACATATTTTGGGAATATAAATGAATACCAAAGCAACATATATCCATATTAATAAGCCCAAGGTAATCTTGTATGGGTATGCTTTCATTTAAAACTGATTACCTCTCCTTTTACAAAATTATTCGCGCCGATTTTGAGCTTAGTCCCATGTGTTTCTGAAAGGTTACGCCAAATTAATCACATGGGACTAAGCTCAAAATCGGCGTGAGTAATTTTGAAAAAGAAGAGGTAATCAGTTTGAAATGAAAGCATACCCGTACAAGATTACCTTGGGCTTATTAATATGGATATATGTTGCTTTGGTATTCATTTATATTCCCAAATTGTGTTTTTTGGGGATCATTTTCCAAAGAAAAAAAAAAAGATTGTTTTTTTTTTTTTTTTTTTTTTTTGCCGATCATCCGATCCCGATCATCGATCCGATTTCGAAGATCGATAAAATGTTGCCGATCCGATCAAACGATCCGATCATCAAGGTCAGTTACAGCACTAATATTGACTAGAAGGTTAATGCTGTTGCCATTATTACACTAACCATATTTTAAACTCAATGAACATTTGTTTGCAAGAAAATTGCTAATAAGGTATATAGTCTACCAATTTTACTCTTCAGAGATGTCTAATAATATAGGCCCCGTATTTGGCAGGCCAATCTGATCAGTTATTCCTTCTCTGTACTATGTAACGTAGTAACGTACCGAATGGTTTGGTACGACTCAGATCAGCCTGCCATATTATCAGGCAGTTTGAACAATAGTTGGAAAAATGCCGCAGCTGATCGCGAAAAAGGTAAATTAGTAAACATACTGTCAAACTCAAAGAGAGCGGCCATGTAATCGTAGTGCCTAGTGGAACACATGAAATCAGCGATTTATCTCAATAAATATTTAGAAAATATAAATTAAACTTAGTAACATTGTCCAAATCCTCAAAATCCGATTGGAATTCTAGCAGTTCCCTCATACCTTGTTGTATTCGTATTAACAATAAAATCCTAGGACAGGTTTCGGTTTTTCAAATTTCCCTTTCGTTAAAAAGATAATTACGATTGAAGTGTTAAGATGTTAAGATGTTAAATTATCCACTGGTTCGTCGAAACCATGTACAAAGTGAGTGCAGTGAGTTAGTGAATATCATTTTGCATTTTTGCTCATTACTTGGCTGTATACAACGTCCATTTCACTTGAAATGTTCAGACAACAGCCAGTGGACATATCAGATAACAACAATATATTGTATCATTATCAACTATGTATTACTATTAGTGTTGTCGTTTTCAGGAGTATTTACTATGGGAAAACATTTTTCGGGCGAGTCCCGGGTAACCGAAATTTACCCATTTGTTTATTATACGATCGGCATGTCACGCCAGCTGGGAAAACATGTTCATTCAAGTGACAAACATTGAGCGCATTTATGACAATAAATCATCTTCTTGAATGAACATGAAAGCTCTGGCCTTCAATGAGGGGAATTTCCCTTTTTTCGGGAAATCGAGTATCGATTTTTGTGCCCGGGACTCAACATTTTTTCGGCGGGACCCGGGTACCCGGGACTCAGCGACAACACTATTAACCATTCATCATTTTTTGCACATTTCAACAAAGCAGTTACTAAATCCCTTTAAAGTAACTACATCATACATGTAAGTTGTAACTGTTTTTTTTCAAGCTGTCACATCACACTACCAGTACCAATTCGTAACTAACTTTTCTCTCCGATCTACGACTAGTCTAGTGTCTACAGTCATGTCACGGCCACAGCACAGGTAGTTACCCCGGCCTGGCCCACACAAAATGAGCATCAATGAAGAATCTGTCATTCAAATTAGATTAAGGGCCGACTAATAATAAAAAAGATTAAGATTAAGTACGGTACAGTCAATAAATGTAAAAGTAAAAAAGAGGCCCTGAAAACAAGTCAACAAGAAAACAACCAACGACAACGTCAACAAAAAGACAACAGATTTGTAACTAAAAATTTAAAAGGTGATGTGATCATGTGAAACAAGATAACCCACAATAGCACCAGTGATCCGGCCCGGTGCGGGGTCGCGGTGGACGCTGGGCCTGGGCCCGTGGGCCTGGGCCCGTGGGCTTGGGCAATCTGGCCCCTTTTGCCTTGCCCTTGCCTGGGCTTGGCTTAGCCTTTGCGTGCGCTATGCCTATGCCGTGCCGTGGGCTGGCTGTGCCTGCACTGTAGTGGCGCGCATGCTGGAACGAACCCGCCTAGCCTGCTGTATACAACTTGTAAAATTAACATAGGAAGTAAAAACATATTCATTTACTACTCTACTCACAGAATTCCACTGCAAGAAGTGCAGACGAACGTCCCTATCGTCATGTCCACGTATGTAGGTCCTCTTTGGCTGCATTCGAAACATGTTTTATTGTGTTCCCGGCTGACCATCTCTCGTAAAAGCTTGAGATGCTTTTCTTCTTGTTTCCTCTTCGACGCCATTTTGATGCGATATGCAATGTGCAATTGTACGCGTGCAACATATTGGTGTACGGTACGGCCGGTACGGTACATGGTACGGTATACGGTCATGATTTTCATCATAATTATGCGAAGAATTGGGGGCGGGGTACCAACAATTGTGTCATAGGGGTGGGGTTGCTTCCACCCCCTCCTTTTGATCGAGGGAGGAGGGGGGAGGAGGGGGGGGGGGGGGGGGGGGAGTATCGTTCACATTCGTTGCATCGCCATTTGTAATGCTATATCATATATGCCAAAAGTATTTTTAATAAATGTGCCTATGTGGTGAAATCCGAACCTTAGTATGCCGAACTATCTGTGGAAATCAATGCACGCCGTCTGCACGCCAGTGAAATGTGGTCTAAATTCACCGCCCTTTCGCCGGCCCCGCTCGCTACGCTGGTCTAGAGTTTGGTCGATAAACCCGCATGTCGTGTACTATACGAGCACTTGCACTACGGCTTTTGCATGCAGCATACATGCGGGTAAATTGAATCTCTGGTAAACAGATTTAACATTTTATTGCTCAAAATAATAAATTTCAAAGCATTTTTTTGTTTTAATCTTTAAAAAAGCCAAATAAAAGTAGTTGGGGAAAGTTACCGAAAGCATCTATTAATTGGCCATTTAATTTATCAATATTGTTGACAACCGGACTTTTGTGGTCAAATCCGAACCTTCAGGCGCGGATCTACGGGGGGGGGGTTAGGGGGTTTAACCCCCCCCCCCCCCCTTGGGCTGCCAAGTGAAAATGTATCAGTGAAAAAAGTGACAAAAAATCACTTAGGGGGTTCAATATAGCAAAAAAAATTCGCCGCTTCGCGGCTCGTGGACGATGCTCCGCATCGTCATTGGGTCAAACCCCCCCTTAGCAAAAAGCTAGATCCGCCCCTGACCTTCAGTATCGTTGAATGCAGAAACATCCGTTGAAACTTCGATGCACGTACGCCGTCGGCACGCCGCTGAGATTGGGTCTGATTTGCCCGTTCGCCCCTCTCCGCTGGACTGGGTTGGTAATTATAACGGTCGACAAGCCCGCATGCCGTGCGTACGTGTGGTTGCATAGCTTTTGCACGCAGGGTATTTGGCGGTCGAATTGAATCTATGGTAAACAGATTGTTAAATTTCGGAAATATCTCAAAAAGTCAATTTCAAATATTTTTTTTCAAGGTTTAAGGTTCAAGGTTCATTTATTTCCTTCTTTCACAAAACATTTGTACATAGAATATCAAAACAAGTAACAGGAAGAACAAATTATCAGTATAAGCATAATTTGAAGTGCAATATTTAGTCAATATACAACCCAAACGTGATCTTCTACACAAGTCATGAAAGAAAGAGGATACCTTAAATAAGCTGGGCTTGTTTGAGCAAGGTCCCCAGAGAAAATATAATACATAAATGTTTTAATTACTTTGAAACATTTTAAAAAGTAAAACTACCTCATATTAAGTCTAAAAATGGTTAGATAAGACGTGGGAAAAAAGATTTACAAAAGGGATAGATTGATATTTTAAAAGGAGAGAAGGAGGAAATATATACAAAAGGATGGAGAGGGAAAGGGCAAAATCTTTACATTAACATATAAGTTATGATAAATTCTTTTACAAAGAAATTGTAGTAGTTTTCATTGAGTGTGTTTGTGTGTGGGGCGTTTCCCAATACTGTTATTTATCTTTAATGTGCATACTGATGTGAACACGGTTTCTTCCCTATTGTAACTTTTACCCGCATTCTTTATTATATTGCAGTGCACTGTCCACTGTCGTTGCGTAATTCTTGCATTTTATAAGTCCGAAATTATATTATGTGATTTGCTTCGCCCTGAAACCTGATATAATGCAGATAACATATAAGTTATAGTAACGTCTTTTTTTTTTATAGTGGATAACAAGGCTGAATGATGTCCATCCTTGTTAGCCATTAGCTTAATGTTACCTACTTTTTTCAAAAGGGGACGATCTTGAAATGGTACATCTTAAAATATGTGTTTAATGTGTAAAACACGTTTTTTGTAGGTATGTTTTTTTTATAATGGATAACAAGGCTGAATGATGTCCAACCTTGTTAGCCATTAGCTTAATGTTACCTACTTTTTTTTCAAAAGGGGACGATCTTGAAATGGTACACCTTAAAATATGTGTTTAATGTGTAAAACACGTTTTTTGTAGGTATCAACTTATTCAAGTATACATCCAGGGGCGGATCTAGCTTTTTGCTAAGGGGGGGGGGGGGGGGGGGGTTGCATCGTCCACGAGATTTTTTTTGCTATTTTGAACCCCCGTCGATATAAGTGATGTCTTTTTGCTAAGGGGGGGGTTTGACCCAATGACGATGCTCGTCTACGAGCCGCGAAGCGGCGATTTCTTTTGCTATTTTGAACCCCCGTAAGTGATGTTTTCCACATCACATTTTCACTTGGCAGCCCAAGGGGGGGGGGGGGGGGTTTAAACCCCCTAACCCCCCCCCCCCCCCGTAGATCCGCCACTGACATCAAAGATACAATTGTGAGATTAAGTTTCCATAATTTGTATCAAAAATTTGAAACATTACTTTTCTAATAACAACCTTCAGTAATTTGCTCTGCCAATGGCTAGCTTTTTAAAAGATGGCCATTCGCTAAGAGAAAAAAAATATTCAACGTAAGACAACAACCTATAGTAGTAAGAAAAGATTATTAATTACAGCCGCCAGGCGCGCCGGAAGCAGTTTTGGATTGGGGGCAAAACCCTAAGGGGGCTCACGATTTGTTTGTGCAGGGGCTCATGCCCAACCACACTCTGGGTTGCCAACTTTGAGACAGACGTGAGAGTGAGACATTGCGAGGGAGCGAAGCGACTGAGCGGGGGGGGGGGGGGGGGGGGGGGGGGGGGGTGTAGGAGGGGGGTGTCCCCCCTCCCACGGTAGGGAGCTTTTGCATTTTTGGACTTGAAATTGTGCAATCTGGTGCATACCTAGATAGACAATTCGGGCTTAAGATTAACTGCATCTGGAGAGCGTGTTATGATTTGATCGACCAGAAATGTTGAATATATTTTTCCCGAAGAAAACAAATACTTGACACACTAATAAATATGCACCCCAACAATAATGTCATACACAGTTCCAACATAAACCATACGCTACATTATGTATGATCCAACAACATAGCCTACAGCCAATAATGAGTCCCGAGGGAGCGAAACGACCAAGGGCTGGGGCAGAGCTGGGGCAGAGCTGGAGGGGGGGGGGGGGGGGGGGGGTAATCCCCCTCCCACGGGGAAGATTTTGCATTTATATACTTGAAATGGTGCAATTTGGTGCATTTCATGCCATACCTGTGAAGGAAATTTAGAATCCGAGTTAACTTGTCATGATTCGTAAAAAACAAAGAATAAAATGTCTATGCTCTCATCAGATGTTTACAACAAGCTGAGATAATATGTTCGCGCGCGCGCAGCGAAAACTTAAAATGGATGTTTTGCCCCCAACTTTTTGGATTGGGGGGGGGGGGGCGGCCGCCCCCCTGCCCCCACCACTTCCGGCGCCTATGATAGTAAGCAAACATTGCTATTGATGGGCTTCCCTTTTACTTATTGTATTTCTGTGTCACTTACTAGTTTCGTAAACAGCGCCCCATATGGTGACTATGAGACATGTTGATGATTGCATCTTGTATCAATGGAAGTTGAATCCTGGCACTGATCTCTATAACACATGAATTATGTAAACATTTTATCTTGTATGAGATCTGCTTTACATTGTCATGAATGTTAGCCAAATATGAACGTAAGTATATTGATCATAATAATAATAACTGTGATTATGATAACTGTATAAATAAACGTACAGATTATCCGGTCTTCATGTTTTTATGTTTTTTAAATTTTTTTTTTACCGATCTTATGTATTGATATATAATTATTATAAATGTAATTTTTGCACTTTTGTAGTTGTACTATGTATTGTATATAATACTCGTTGTCAGATTTGTATTCCATGTATTTTTCTTAATAAAAATAAAACATTCAAACAAAACCAACATTCAACCAATATGCAAGAGTGGCGTACGTATAGCTGCGGGGGGGGGGGGGGGGGGGCATGTGCCCCCAATACAAAACATAAGGGGACCATTTAAAAAAAAAAAAAAAACGACAAAGAAATACATAAGGTGTACCCCCCCCCCCCCAAATAATGTCCGTGCCCCCACCCCCCCCCCCGCCCCCAATCAGTCCGAACACGCCAAGACCCCAGCGGAAGTGGGAGGAGAGTTTCAAATCGTCATCATTGAAGAAAACAAAAATCATGCTCGTGTCTCATGCGCATGCGTATTAAGCAAAGGAGCAGTGCAACAAATAAGATGCTATTATAGGAACACAGAACATGTTAAACAACAACAATCGCGCCGAGTAGTAAAATAAGGCTCTCACGTCGTGCCAACGGTATAAAAGCAACCTCGCTTCATTTAATTTGACACTCAGTCCAGGGTTATCGCAACATCTGCGTGTGTTGTACCACTCAATCGTAATTCCACTCTTAGCATTTCGGAGACAATTACTGAATAGACATTCATATATATGAAACTCTGCAATAGATTATTGAGACGTTGCACCCAGACGTATACAAATACACCTGTTTATTAGGTAAGTAAACTATCATTGATTGATTTTCACCGCACATTCATCTTAGAGTGGATTTTCATCTTCCGAATGTTTTACTGTTCCTAACAAATTTAGTTGATGCTTTAGCATGCCAAAGCAAATACTATACATTTTACGCGAATATGTTTTACGGTATATTTTTGTTCGCGGTGTGCGTGAAAATGAATATGGAGCCCTTTTTACATGTTTTATGCATTTGAAAATGTCTTTTTTTAATTTGTATTAGTACTATTATTATTATTATTAAAGGTAGATTTAAATTTGTAAAAGTTTGTCTATTAATGAACATTAACAAATAGTTTATGGTTTAGTAATTGCGTATGCATAGGCCGATGTTTAAAAGTACACTAATAGTTTCAAATTGTTTCATTCGAAATGATAAGAAGACATTTGAATGCAGTTTTACTAAAGATTTGTTTGTTAATTTGTTGAGTCGTTGACCAAAGCAAACACGATTTTATAAGATAAATAAATTAAATTTGTTTCTTTACAAAGTTATATCTCAAGTCGCCATTTTATTAAAATGAATAGGTAAGTTCAGAAATAATTCAGTCATTCCACGCCGTTATATTATATTCATAATGTCCCGGCTCAAACTATTTTACGAAATTGTTTCAAATAGATCAACATATGATCTATTTATATATTTTTACATATGATGTAGATTTTATCAAACATTATGTATTACGGTTAATCGGTTATGATAAATAAGACATAGTCGTTTAACCAATATGCAAATAATAACTATAATATTAATAACTATAATAATAATAATAATAGTATATAGCGCACGTTCCGTCTTTCGACGCTCGCGGCGCATCACTATTGCACCCCGGTCATCGGATACATACTGCACTCAATTCAGCACACAAAGTGCACATTGTCCACTCCCTGGGGAGCATTCCAGCTAGGCAATCTCGTAGGTGCACACAGTGCAGCTGCTAATACATATCATAATACTCTACAGCGCTTAAATTATTATTGTTGCCCATGGTCATCAGGTACATTTCAAACCCACACAATAATATTGCGTACTTTCTCAACTACCCGGGGAGCATACTATATAGCCATGCTGCCAATCACGGCGCAAAGCCTTTGTACCATGGTACCAGGGGGGGTAAACTCAGCCGCCATGATGGTTAGGTATGTATGCGATTAGAAGCAGTTTAGCTACGTCACAAAACGTCATCAAAAGTATGACAGGCTGTATATTTCGAAATTGATCTGGAATTTAATAATAAAATACATCCCATTGAGCAGTGAAATATTCACCACCTCTTTATCTAGCGTAATCAATTTGTGTTGCCCTTTTCTACCCCATTAATAAGAGCACTTTTTTAGTTACATTTTGTGTTAAATACTGTTTATGATTGCTCAATATTTGCAGAAGAGTCGCTCTTCATACACGGATCACTGTCTCAGCCAAGGGCAAAACTTGTTTACAAATTCATCGCGCGCAAAATAACACATGTACGCGCTAATGACATCTTTGCCATAGAAAATGTACAGTGTGAGTGCGCTTGGTAAAGTGCGCGCCTTACGCACATTCTTATTGTTTCGTCATATTATTTCCCCACAATGCAGTTTTGTGACGAACTTCCTCCGTTCAATACTGCTCGTAAACAAGACCGTCAGCCCGCCATTGTTTTATGTACAAAGTGTATGGGGTACGGTACCTACGGGCAATACAGTTTACCTTCTAGTTCTACAACGGCAGTGTTGGAGTCATACTTCTATGCATGGTACCCATTTATACACCTGCAGCAGCAATCGTGGATTAAAGGGGTAGTTTAGTTTTGGTAAGGCTGAACTTAAGTAGCCAAAACCTGCACAGTAACATTATAAACTAATAATTATAACTCCACCATGCTCGAAAGGTATACAAAATTACAAACGACTAAGTAAAAAGCCTGTTATCATTAAAAAAAGAGCCATTGAAACACAAGAGGGCGCTTTTTAAAAAGGCATTGGTTTCAACCATTTTTCATACAAAATTATGCATGTGATGTTTTATTGATATAATGATTAAATAGCGAGATCATCAACAACTATTTAAAAAACGCTTTTGAAAATTTTTGAAAAAGTGCAAGCATTTTTTTATTTTTTTCTAAAAATCATCTAATTATTTGGGCCCCAAATAATTATAAGATCAGATATATTTATTGATATTTCAGCCGTTTCTGGGTCGATTTTGACCAAATAAAGTTTATTCTGCCATTAAAATTACATGTTCTCTCAAATTCGACACTCAGTTTTTCATTACCTCACAAAAAAATTGTGATATGCAGCGCCCTCTCTACCAAAACTAAACTACCCCTTTAAAGGGATGCCTGTAAAGTGTCTAACTCCACGAAAATTACTTGGAGCTTCCTCGTTTCTCTTCTACCGTGTTGTTTAGCTTATGGTAAGCGAAGAATAAAATAGGGTTAGATTTTTTCAAATACCCCTTTAGTATGACGATATCTATCATTCAGCTCAAAAGCGTTATTAACGGTCATAAACCTCATAAACGTCCGTTGTAAAAGCTGACGCATATTTTCGCTTTTTTAACCAGGAAAGCAGTGTTCTTTTTCAATGAAACTTTCACACATCATTCGGACATATCTTACAATGATTTTGGTAGAGGATTGAAGTCTCAAATGTCATTTTGGGTAATATCTGACACTTTACAGGTGCACCTTTAATGCAATGTAATCAATACGTTACATTGTTTGTATACATGGGCACGACGTGTCACTGAAATTTTATCAAATGTATTTAGCATTCAGTTAATACAGTAACGCAAGTCCATTTTTGATTTTGTTGCTCGAAGTCTCACGCCATGCATCCACTGTTGTCTTTTCTTGTAATTACATACCATCACCATTTTGCACGAGAGCTGATGTAATATTCATTCTGTCATAGGGTAATTAGTTATGTACACACATGTATAATATACGATTTTGTTAACAACTCGTATTTCTATATGTTTTGCGTTAAACAATATCCACCAATATGGCTATTGCAGTTATCTGGAACGGCTATTGGTAATCATATTTCTCTCTGTCGATAACTTTTCACGCTCTTTATATATACAATACTAGATTATATTTATTTAGCGCACATGGGTTCTAAGCGATGTATATACATGTACATGTATATATATCATTATTGTTTACCAAATCCATTAGAAAGAAGCAGCCTTATGTTTTATAGACTCCGAGTCAATGCCTTATTAATGTTATTATAAAAGTGATCCATTAACTCCTGGGGGTGTTTCACAACAATCCTAAGTTGCACTTACCTCTAAGTTGGACTTAAACATTATGGAATGCCATTATTTTGTAGCCTTTGAATACAATATATTCAAAAGCAAAAAAGCAAGTATGTCAGATTTTTCATACATTTTATATCAAGAATATGAAATCCCCTTGATAATAGAAAATATCACTGATTAGAATCAACATTTTATGTCTTTTAAAATAAATGTTACAAAATTGACTAACGGCTCTCCATCATGTTTAAGTCCAACGAATAGAATCTTTGTGAAACACCCCCAGACCGTAAGATTGGTCTAAAAGTGACATTTGAGACTTCACCTAAATACCAATATCTAATAATATTTTTCTTACTGATTTGTGAGAATTTCATTGAAAAAGAACGCCGAGTACATAGTGAAAAGAGTATAAATTGATATTGGATTCGTTTGTGTACCGCCCTTTGACTTTCACTGCTATTGAAAAGAATTACGGAACGCTTTTTCAATTCAGTCTTACATACAGTATCTCCCCATGCAATTAAGACAACATTTGACAAAGAAACAATACCCATTCTATTATAATGTCACCATAATATAAAGCAAATATCAAGGTCCAAGAAAGGTGAAAGCTACAAGTGATTTTGATTGAATTGGATGAAGTGAATGGATCACTTTAATTAAGGAGTTGAGTCAAAGGGACAGGCCCTCTTTTACAAAACGTCTGAACAGTTTTCAAGTGACGGATGGGGATGAATGTAACACACACACAAAAAATAAGATCGAACAGCCCTGTAATTTGGATTCTATGAATGAAAAAACGAATGCGTCCCTCCATCAAACTATATATCGGTCAATAAAGGAGTTTAACTAATTTAGCATAATATTACAACAATATTGTACTTATTCTTTTAAAGGTATTGTGAAGCCGACATTTGTAAAGGTTTGTCATGGAAAAAGATCTCAAAAATGAAGAATATGTAATTACATGTAGTCAGTTTAAGCTAGGTTTGGTTATTTTGTCTGGTATTCGCCCAGCTGTTGTTATCTGTGCGCGGGTCACGTAGCTAGAGCAGGTCACGTAGGGGTCACGCATAGAGATATGGTACTCTGTGGGATCCGTAAGCGAACTTTATCACCGGGTGAATACACATATAACGCACAATTATTATTATTTTGAGGGCTATAACTCCACGAAAAAGAGATTTCAAGCTCTAATTTATTCAGGCATGCCGTTAAATGACATTTTCTTTCCTATAAGACAATAACCTCGCAACTTTTGAAATTTGGCTTGCAAAAGAGGGAATGACTTCGGATGTCGGCGAGGAAGCGAAGTGACCGAGTTGGGTGTGGGTGTGGAATATACACGGATGGTTTTTCACAAAGAAAATTGGAGCGAAGCGACCGAGAGAGGGGAGGGTGATGGTAGGCGGGTGAATTTGCCCCTGTATAAATGCTTTTGCAATGTTTTACTTGAAATTATGCAATCTGGTGCATACTTAGGAAGGAAATTTTACTTGACATGAAGTAAAATCCGAGTTATCTTGTCCAAAGAAATACCATTTGTTTCAATCACTGGTATCGAATTAGAAATAAGCCATGATTTAAATTATTATTATTATTATTATTTTTTTTGGGGGGGGGGAGAGCCCCCCAAGCCCCCCCCCCCCACCAGTACGCCAGTGCTGAGCGACAAAGCTATCATGGTATGAATTGTGGCGATACCCCCAAACCCTTTCAAATGTTCGTGCTTTAAAACATAGTATATAAGGAATTATTGTGGCCGGTCGTGTGATTATAAATTATAACAAGGATGACAATATAAAGAATGACACTCATGAGCGACCCAACTGTATATATACCGTTCCGTTTGTGCCCTTATCGAGATTGTCTTAAAGGGATCTAGTAACCTTGTTGACATGTGCAGAAGGGTTTATAAAATGTGTATTTCTGTAATCTGTCCACTGAGTGATGTGAGAAAATTCCATGGTAATGTAATGTCATACCGTATTATATGACCGAGTCTCATGAGCGAAAATGCAAAGTGATATTCGTTGACTCATTGCACTGACTCGGTACACAGTTAAAATTATCCACTAGATGATTATTAATCTGAACACTACCATCATACATATCTTTATAACGGAAGAGAAATTTGGAAAAAGCGAAAGCTGTCCCATGCTTCTATATATGTATGCTTCTAATATTAATTCCGAGTAAGTATTGAGGATTTGGGCAATGTTTTCGTATTATATAGCCGAGTGTATATGACATAAATAATAACCTCCAAAGGAAATCTTCATCGTAATCCAAGCAACCAATTTTCTATTTGCGTCATTCGAATATATTTATTTTGAGCACAAAGAATATTCAATTTTATTGGCGTACTATAGGTGCACAGTTTCTCATGGGGCTTTTGCCCGAATAATGTTCTTTTCCGATTTTCCTCACCTGACAAGCCAAGAAGAAGACGAACTACAAACAGGGTCTTTGCCCTTGATACCCGAAAATGATATGCCTTTGATGGTTTAGTTCTAAAACAAAACGATTTTGCCCAAATGTAACATGAGTATGCCCGAACGTGACATGAGTTTGCCGGAAAATGTCATCATTTTGCCCGAACATGACATGGATTTGCCCTAATATGACATATTTCGCTCAATTTGAGATGCGTTTCACCCGAATATGGCCGTTTTCAGCCCCAGCCCCCAGCCGCTTCCTATACCTACAAAAACAAAGTATGTTCAATTTCATCGCGAACCGGATTTATGTTACTCTGATCATTCCAATTCGCGAGTATGCGAGCAAGTTTGTAATAATTATTTACTTATCATACAATATTCGGCAACAGAATATTGAAAGTTCAATGTAAACATTCTTGGAAAATGTATGAATGTAATCATATTTTAATGTGCCTGTGACCTGATTGTATCAAATTACATAATTGTATTAATTATTTACTCTGATACACGCAGGCCGCAAGGACGTTGAAATAATTAATTGGGAAGTATAATCCAGCTGCGTTCTATCTTGGGTTACCAACGGCAATATTGTATCATATGAATAAGGAGAATCTATGACAAACAAAGCATATTGTGCCTTTATATAAAAACAAAATCATGTTATTGAATTACAATGAAAATGTTATAATTATAAACAAAATTACTACATGCACGGATAGGCGCTCTGACGAACAAAGAGGGAGCACGGGGGCTGCAGCCCCCTTCCCAAATAAAATGCCAATATGGCAAAGGGGCAACAAATTGATTTACACTATGTTAAAGGGAACCTACCATCACCCAAAAATAATATTCTTATAAATGAAAGGTAACACCTTTAGTAGTCCATTCCATCAACAAGTTCACAAGAATATGTTTCCAGAAAAAAAATATATAGTTGGAAAACGCATCACCATTCTAAAGCATGCGTTCATGGGTCTGAATTACGAAGACTAATTTGTCCAGAGCCGAACGAATCGTCCGGGATTCTATTGTCTCCAAACGTATACGCGTGAATAGCATTGGCGCACTCGCAAATGTTTGGCCCGTACGGAACCAGGAAATAATAGTGGTTCCGTAAGTGGTGGTAATTAATTGCTTTGTTTATGAATTACACAACCCTTTGCAAAATGTTGGGTATCTATTTGATATCACAAAACGATACCAAATCATAAAACTATGTGTTTTTCTTTGCCTGGTGGTCCCCTTTGAAGCCCTCCGCACACTGTACCATTTTGCCACGATTCAGCGGTCGTAAGACTCTTCGACAACGCCTTAAGAAATAATTTTCTATATAAGACAAAGAATTGCAAAAAGTCTCCACTGTCTCCCGTATCAAGCAATCGGCATATCTCCGATGGTACATGACAACCATCATAATGGGCAGGTTAAACATATTTCATAGGTGTAAAACGGTTATTACCGGTTACTGGTAATTTCTGTCTTTTTAGCCCGGACTAAAGTTATGCCACTGATGAAAATTCGTGCCAATTGCGTCTTTATAATACTTCATTGCTCATTTATTTCATTTTTTCCCCTTCCCAAATCGTCTTTGAAACGCACGGTTTTCAATTTTCAATTTTGTCAAACCATATAGCAGTCAGAGTTTTATGAACATGATGAAACTTAGCCACTGCGCAAGCGATTGAAAAATAATGTCAATCAAATTCGTCTTATGAGTATATGAATAACTCATTTGTATTGTTCTATCTGATCATGTTGTTATTATTACCAACATAATTGTTATAACGGCATATTACAGTATACAATTATCTTTGGCAAAATGAACGTTTAGCTAAATAACTGAATACGCATGTTAAATGCGTTGTGTCATTAATATATTCATATCTAAGTTAGATTGGTTCTAATCATGTTAAAATCTCGATGAAAACCAATCTTTTTTTTCATTTACAAAGCAAACATTAAGTTTTTTTGGGTGTTTGAGTTTCCCCAAAGCAATAATCAAACCAAGGCACACATTATTATTTATCCTGATTCAGATGAGTTAAACAAAAAAAGAGTCTGACCACTTTATATAATTGATGACAATTGTACAGGCACGAACACATTATTGTTATTTGATACACGCGTACAAAGACAAACATATTTTCACTCATTACTTAGTGGACTTACATATTAAAACAAAAAAACATATTGTATTAACCATCTGTCAGTTGTTAAACATGTCAACAAAGTTACTAGAACCCTTTATTACAATCCGTCTTTGTTTATTCCGTTACAGTTCTATCGTCCCGAGGACACGATGGATGTGGAGCAGACAACTGAGGGTGATGTGACGAGTATGGTGACGCTCTGGACGGACGTCACGACTGCCATGGATAACAGCACTCCAGCAACAGGCGACCATAGCCAGGTAACTAGCAGTGATCTCATATCCATCATAGTGTACTGGACCACGGGCTGCATAGGACTCGTTGGTAATGCCCTCGTCATGGTCATATTCTGGCACCTCAAGTCCAAACGCAGCCAGGCCAATCTCTTCATCCTCAACCAGTCCGTGGCTGACCTCGTCACATCCCTTTGCATCATGATCTTCGGCACCACCAGAATCGTCCGCGACCGACTAGATCACAACGGCTCCTCTGGAGTCTTCCTCTGTCGCTTCTGGTGGTCCCGATTCTTCGTCTTTTGTGGCTTTGCCGTGTCGACATTTAACCTCACTGCGATGTCCATTGAGCGATACATTGCCGTGGTTCACCCGCTCAAATACCAGATCTTCTTTACCAGGCGCAACACGTCGTTCGTGATCTTCGTTGTCTGGGTTGTCGCCCCTGTAATGCAGTGGGTCTTTCCAATATGGCAACACGCCAGTAAGGACGGACAATGCATTTTCCAGGACTCGTGGAGTTTCGGGCATGGCATCGCAGTTGGCGTCATTCTCTTCTTCTGGGAGTATCTCTTTCCTTGTCTGATCATGTCATACGCCTACGTCAAAATCCTGCACACGCTACGTGTCAAAGAAAGAGCCGTCCACTCGCACGTGAGCGCTCCAGATCGCGGAGGGTCGGGAGCAGAGCAGAAGTCGAAAACCGCCAATGGCAATGCAAACCAGTCCTCTTCAAAGAAGGCGCAAGCTCGGAGGAGGAATGTCACCGTCACGCTGTTCATGCTCTTCATCGTCTACTTCGTCTGCTGGACACCCAACCAGTTCACCTTTCTACAGTTCAACCTCGGTGGGCCACTCAACTTCGACGGAGTGTGGTACCACTTTACGGTGGTCGCTGCCTTCTGTAACACTTGTATCAACCCGTTTATTTACGCACTGAAGCACAAGCAGTTTCAGGAAGGCGTCAAGTCTCTGTGTTGCCGTCGCCGGATCGCGTCCACTCCTAACGACAGCCAGCCTGGACCGAGTCAAAGTGGCACCATTGTGGACTAAATATCAATCGGATGCCATACCTTGGTACCTATACTGTCGGACTGACCTTTGACAAGGGTCTAGTCTCAGTACACGAATGCTTGAGTACCAAAGATTACGAGGTCATCCACCACGCCTCATATAGGCGTATACCGTTAGACTTTGATACTCAAAGTAAACAGAGCCTACAGTGTAGGAAACACTGACGCAAACGTTTTGTACAAATCAAAATACATGTATAAGAAACAAATTTGTTGCATTCCAGGATGTACATGATAAAGGCTTAATGTATACTTATTGAATAACCAAAATGTTTTGTTTTTAAATAATGAAACAAATTGTAAATAGTGTATAGATAATGTACTATATGCACTGGTTGCATGCATGCACAATCATATTATAAAATGTCTGTAGCTGTTTGATTTACTTTGTATACACATACTTTTGATTTTATATGTATGTTTTATTTTTTTATTATTTTAAATGCATCGATGCATACATATCTAATCAAAACATTTCGAGTAAGTATGTGTTGACTTGATGAATGTGAGGTTTTTACGGGGTCAATTCTTACGTATTCCAGTCTGACTAAATATATCCTTGCTTATCCCAATATTAAAGGAATTGCCACTGCTGAAAGAAACTTCTCAAATTTCCCCATGTTCAGTGCACCCTCTACTGCTACACCATCCCCCTCATGCCTTTCCGCTCCTTATTCAGAATCCTCATCGTTTAATTTCTATCCCATTAAAGGAATCTAGTAACTTTTTTGACATGTGCAAAAGGTGATGATGGTTGATACAATGTATATTGTTGTTATTCAATATGTCCACTGGGTATTGTGTGAAAATTTCAAGTCAAATGGACGCAGTATGGCCGAGTAATGAGCAAACAAGCACAGTGATATTCACTAACGCATTGCACTAAAGTACTTTTTACACGGTTATGACTATCCATTGGATAGTTAAACATCAGACCACTTAAATCGTTAGTATCTTTTAAACCCAAGAGAAATTGGGAAAACCGGAACCTGGTCCATGTTTCTATTATTGCTACGAATACAACAACAAGGCATGAGAGAACTGCTAGAGTTCCAAGTTAGTTTTGAGTATTTGGACAATTCTTTTTAGAACTCTCCTAGAAAGAATACCAACAGTTCTTTTCAGAACTACACCAACAGTCCTTTCTAGGACAACCATAGTCCTTTTCAGGACTTACCAATCCACCCATCTCACATGGTGTACCCGTAAACCACACGTATTATATACACCACCATGGAAACCGATACTAAAGTGCGTATCTCACCGACGGAGACGTCGCCGTGACTGCCGCCACTGATCAGTCGCGGTAGTCGCGGCGACTCGGGAGACCCGAAAATGGTTTGCAATCTCACCAAGGCGAAGTATCGGAGACGTCTCCGCGACGTATCCATGGGAGCAGGAACAAACTGTACCAAATGATAAAGAACTCAATCACGTGGTCTCTAAAGTGGGTCAAGCAACGTCAAGCAGTGTCGCGGAGACGTCTCCGCAACGTATCCTCTCAGTCGCCTTGGTCTCCAGTAGGTCGCGGCGACGTCGCGGCGACGTCTCCCCAGTCGCGGACAAAAATAGTCTCCGCGACTGATGGTCGAAAATCGAACATGTTTGATTTTCCCGCGACTCCCCGGAGACCCGGCTAGTCTTCAGGAGACGTCGCGGCGACGTCTCCGCGACCAGCGGAGACTGAGTCGCCAACTAGTCGCCAACTAGTCTCCAACCCGGTGAGATACCACCTTTACAAGCAACATTTATTTGGACAATGTTACTAGATCCCTTTAAAGGTTTTGTCCAGAATTCTCGTCTGTGGACCAAGTTTAGTCCAGGTTAAAACAAAATCAGAAACTACCAGCAACCGGATAAACCGTTTCCCACCTGTGGAATTTGACTAGCCAAGAGATATGCATTTTTGTTCTTCTCATCATGGAAAACTCACCCTGCTTAGGACATCCATGGAAAAGGCCTTTTGGCATTCCAATGCAAGGATAACTAGTTATCAGTACACGTGGGGGTGGGGGGGGGGGGGGGGGGGGGGGGTTAGCCTCCGAAATGCCAACAAGAGCGCATGATAATCATCACAGAGCCCCCGTAAATACGCATAAAGTTCAAAGCAAAACAAATGTTAGAGTGCTGTTTCATGGAGGCAAGCTTGACTTGAAAAGTAGCCCCCACCCCCCCCCCCCCCCGAAAATAAATGTTAACTGTTCCCTGCTGGTTGTTAGTAGCATTATGTCCCGTTGATCCCAGGATCACTGAGACTATGATATGACAGATAACTGGTGAAATGGAATGCCGAGCAACCCTTAATATCTGGATGCTTTAGAAGCAGAAACTTGATAATGAGAACAAATTCGCGTATTTATACAATGGCACAGACATCTATGGGCTAGTCAATTCCACGGGTGTGAAATGGCTTGACTATTTTTTACTGCTAATTTCTGTCTTTTTAGTCCGGATAATTTGGGACAGTTTGTTCCCCTTTGGCAGACCTATACAATCTAACCTTGTGCAAAAAGTAACAATACTTTTATTACGATATTTGTCATATTGTTAACCCAATTTTTATGGAAAGTGGATTTAGCGCCTTTTGGAACTAAGCTCTTCATATAATTTACATGTACGGGTTATTCACCACAGGGGTAATAAGGTAATCATGTCATCTGCTCTGTTTGCGATATGTAATAAGTGAACCATAGCAAAATCATATCAACATTAAAAAGGACGTATACATAAGTCAATGTTACAATAGAAGTGAAATCAATTTATTTCCAAAAGGGTCAGCATATCATCATTTTGACATTTTATTACATACGTATAATATGACTTACTTAAAAACATATAAAATATAAAGGCAATGCGTAACATGAACACACTACTCTATGAAACATTTATGTGAAACTTTTTATTTTATTTTAGTGTACACTCCGTATACCAGAAAGACCATAGTGTTCGTTAATTGGATCGCAGTGTAAACACACTATGTGGAACATATTGTATAGTGGCGCCCTTTAGAGTTGTCACAGTGTGATATGTTGTCCACAGTGTGATCACAGTGTGATGGTCGCTGTATATATACGGCACTTTGTTAAATATGGTCCACAAAGTGTGTCAACAAAGTGATCCAAATTGTAAAACACAGTGGCCGGTATTCTACTAAATTTATCAATTTAGGCTAGACTAAAAAAGACAGTTCACACAAGTGGACTTTAACAATCACATTGATGGTTGTCATGCACCACTTCTTAATGTTTCTTGTCTTTAGACATCCAGACAATAGGATGCTTGACATTCCAATGACATGGTTTTACATGTCTCCAGTTATATATACTGTCATTTTAGTCGTAGGACACAATATTGCTGGTGACTTGTTAAACAATTTCATTGGAATGTTACTCTGAGGAGAAACAATAGGGTTTATCTCTGGTGGTGCATGACAACAATCAATGGGCTAGTCAAATTCCACTGGGATGGAATGGTTTTTTACTGGTTAGTGGTAATTTATGTCCATTTAGTCCAGCCTAAGTTGTTAAATTTAGTAGAATACCACCCATTATGTTAAAACCGTAACAGGCTGTGATTTTATTATAGTAGGTATAAGTAAATACAAATCCTTCTCTAACATCTATAAAAACGTAAAACAGTTGTTCGCAAACATCAGTAAACATACCTACAGTTCATGCCTTCTTTCTTTAGCTGCATAATTGTAGCATATTGCACATTGAAGTGAAATGATGAATAATGGATTAATTTAAAACCAAATTACGCGATGTTGAGCACATCAAAAACAGATAATATAAACGCTTAAAAGGCACTTCTGTAAATTGTTGTTGTCATTATTTCTTTGAAGTTATTATATGACATTTTTGCATAGACATATTTTGTTTTGTTTACAATAATAATAATAGGTTCGATTTATATCTTAGCGCCTATCATGATAGAATATCAATTATCACAAACATCACATTGCAGATGGCTGCTACTATAGGTTTAGCGAGCACCATGCATTCACATTATTATTGGGTACATACTTAAACATTTCAGACTAAACATGCCCATATACATGCTTATGTTACATACATACACTATATACATCAGCAATGGATTCTTAAACATGAAGCGATATTTACAATCTACTCGTGAAATCTGCAAGTTGAGTAAATTTACCATTTACATGATAATAATATGGTGTATACAATAGTTCCAGCGTATAATACATTTTATTCCTAGCTTTTTTGATTGCATATAACCATTCTAGAAAATATATGAGTAATTAATCCTAAAATAAAGCATTTACTCGCAAACAATGCCATTTAAATGCCATTTAAATGCATAAACCACTATCTCAAATGCAGTTCTAAATTTGTGTATCAATCATTTAACAAAGAAATATGCTCCCACTATCAAATAGTGATTGTCAAACTTGTCATAATCGATCAAAATTCCATAAAAAAATTTCAATCCAATTATTATTAAAGTAAATATAATTATTTATGTGGATACGTGCATGGAGAGTGGAAGTTTTAATATATACAATATAAAATATACACTATAAAGAATATGGTAAATGATAAAGGTAATTTGATTCAATTTATATTATTGAAATGATACATTATATTATTAAAATCATTTATAAATGTGATTCGTTTGTATCTTTGTCAATTGTAATGTTACCAGTAGAGAAGATAAATTTATGTGTAATACTCATTGGTAAATGTGCACTTTAGGGGGATATATTACTTGTTGGCTAACTTCAATTTAGCCGCCAAATATATCCATAGCCACTAAACCTAATTGTATAGTCACCAAATTTAACCATAGTCACAAAATCTAACTTATAGCCACCATATTTAGGGTTAGCGTATATAGGGTTTAGGTTATGTCCAAGTCTTGTATACACAGCCACATTTAAAAAAAATTGAAGTAAGCAACCAAAAAATAATATACCCCGTAAAGTGTGTATTCACTCCTTCATGGACTACCAAAAACTTCAATTTTTATGAAGCATACATGTCGCTAGGTTTCTTGGACATAGCCACGAACTGAAAGTTATGGTTAGTCTTGTTTAAAGCCATATCTTTTAAAAATTGAAGTAAGCAATCAAAAAATAATATACCCCGTAAAGTGTGTATTTACTCCTTCATGGACTACCAAAAACTTCAATTCTTATGAAGCATACATGTCGCTAGGTTTCTTGGACATAGCTACGAACTGATAGTTGTATTTAGACCCGTCCGACGCATGTCTCGAGAGTCTTCTTGAGCCTGTCTTCCTGCAGCACGAGCTGAAAACGAAGTGAAATGATAATATTAATACATAATAATGGTGGCTACTTAATATAGCGCACGTTACCCTATTGGTCTTAATGGTACCTTTCCCACGCCAGAAACGCGCATTAATGTATTTCAATTTCAAATTCTAATTTTGTTGTAAACAAAATATACATATCAATTACAAACATTTATAAAATAAAGGAAAATATATAAGAAACAGGGTATAGCACGAATCAGTAATTTACAAACTGTAATATGCAAATGAATTTATACGCTATTCCAATCACTTTGTGAAATCAAACGGCGCCACTTGATAATCGTCAAGTAATATTTCAATTGTTACAAAATATTTGAATGAAATATGTTATATACTTCTGGTCAGTTTCCTTATTTAAAACTACTTGAATAAAACAGGTGTCATAAGGACAACTGTTTTTTGTCAGATACACAATAATTGGCTAGTGCACAACTTCTTGATTTTGTACTTTAAACAAATATTTTTATTGAAAACATGATGATTGATTGGATCGGATTATGCATGTTACGGTACTTACATTTTCAGAACAAAGTGTACGAAAATGTACATAGTACACAAAGTACGAATTTAAATACAATTTAATGACAAATTAGCGATCACCTACGGTGATCGTGCATTCGCGCATGTTGCCCTTGTCCTATGGAATACATTACCCATTAACATTCGTAATGCTCAGTGCCTGGAAACTTTCCAGAGGCATCTGAAGGCTTTTTTATTTACCCAAAGTTATCCATAGAATTTTATTTGTAAGTAATTTGCTAA
Organism: Echinarachnius parma; assembly: GCA_037951105.1. Lineage (NCBI taxonomy): Eukaryota > Metazoa > Echinodermata > Echinoidea > Clypeasteroida > Echinarachniidae > Echinarachnius > Echinarachnius parma. Next base: position 69,860 of record JBAMJV010005874.1, read on the forward strand.
ATTGTGTGGAGAGATAATACTGTTGAATGTTTTTGTTTTGTTTTGTTTGTAGTCTAAGCGCCTTGAGTAATCTTTTAGATAAGTGCGCTTTATAAATATTTATATTATTATTATTATTATTATCAATTGGAGCGTACAAAATGTTACACTTTTCAGAATATAATTCATGCAATATTCTTTTCAGTATTTTTTTTTAACGATCAACAGTAACGAAAGTGTTATGTACGACTTAGTATTAATATTGTTAATGAAAATGAGTAAAGAAAATTGAGCTCCGGCAATGTTCGACCCAATGACCTCCAAATTGATAGACCGCATGGTCGGATGGTGCTCTACCGTTGAGTTACACAAAAAACCTTTCAATGTTCGTTTTTACAATGACTATACACACAATGTGTGTCACCGTGACAAAACAATCTCATAGATCATACAAATAAAAGTACAAATCATAAAATAAAAGATTAATATGTTTCATTTCCTGCATGCGTGTTTTTAACATACAATAATATCCTGTCAAAGGAGTGAATATATTATATATATATTTTTTTTAAAACAATTATTATGCATAAAATGTGTATCACCATGGCCCCGTTGCAGATTACAATTGATTGTAAGTCAGAAAATTTGCGCGTTTCAACCAATAAGATTTGCGCCTTTAGAACACATGATCTGACTTGCAATTAATTGTAACTTACAATCGATGTATCTCTTGCTGCAACGGGGCCCATATCATGCACGACAAAACAATCAAAATCATACAAAGAAAAGTACAAATCATAGAATAGAGATAAAAGATGCTTCCGAGTTTCATGCATGCATGTTCTCAACATAATATTTTGTCAACGGAGTCTGTTCTAGTACTTGTATCATATACAATGACTATACATGAAATACATCACCATGACAAAACAATCGAAATAATAAAATAAAATATTAAAAGATGTTTCCTTTCCTGCATGCATGCATTCAACCTACACATTATCTTGGCCACGTCGCAGGAAGGGTTACAATCGATTGTAAAGTTGCAATTAATTGCAAGTCAGATCATGTGACTGAATGCGCAAATCTGATTGGTTGAAATGTGCATAATGTTCTGACTTGCAATCAATGGCAACTTTACAATCGATCGCTACTCTTTCTGCAACAGGACCCTTGTCGACGAGGTCAATTGTTGTATTAACAATGGAAAAGAAACACCAACAACAATGTTGCAAGCATCTCCGGCCTATAAACCGTGGCTTAAAAAAGAAAACAAGTCTTCAGAGCAGATTCTCGTCAACAAGATGATTGGTGAATAACAACAGCAAATTATTGTAACCGCCCTGCCCTTTGCAATTAATTTGGTGTTAAAACATGGCGTAATTTCATATACTAATGGGCATGCGGTGACTCGAGCGACTGGAGGCCATGCGAAGTGCGAGAAAAGGTCTTACACAACATTTTATGCTGCCTAATGAAGTGAAGACATTGGGAAGCGACGAGTACGCTGAGACTTCTTGCGACTGAAAGAGAATACAAACACGACTCAATCAAAAATATAATAGGTACACAAAGGTTTTCGTCACCATTCTGCCGGTGGGAGGGCGGGGGTGGGGGGGGGGGGGGGGGGGGGGGTTGGCAGCAAATTGTCTCGCGCTTCTAATGTCTTTGTTTCTAGTTTTATTATTAAAACAGGCATAAGATAAAAACATATTTGTAAGCATGCAATTAGTAATTGGCTGCATGTGTTAGCGAAAATAAAATCATGAAATTATACTTGGAACATCAAAGCAACAGCTTTTGACATTTAAATGTTTAGTAAGACAAGTTACAGACGCTACATAAAATAAATGTGCAAATATTTAGAAAGGGCCACATCTGCAGAAAAGTTAATGATGGCCAATCTAATCATTCGATGGACTTATTAGCTCGCACATGTCAAGTATACTGAAATGACAACATGCAAAATGGAAATCATGAAGTTACTTGGAACATGAAAAACAACGGGTGTTGATATTTTTTTCAGCGTTACATACCGCATCCGCTTTACAAAGAAATGTGCAAACATATCGGTAGGACCACAATCATGTGCAGAAAAGTTAATGATGGCCAATTTAATCATTACATTGACTCATTAGCTCGTACATATCAAGGACGAAAATAACAACGTTGACAAGAACATAATGCATAATGCAAAAACACAGCCATTGTGTATTGGGCATTTTAATGTGTAACTTGTTAATTTTGTACAAAGGTACGATTTTGACGAAAATTTAATGAAGAAAATATTATGCTTTCACAACTATTGATTGATTGATTACTGAAAATAGAGAACGCGGATTATGCAACGCTATGAAGCTCACCGATTCTTTGTTTTATATACTTTCAGCTATCTCCAATGTCAATCATGAGTCCATGCAATAATGTTTGTACGGATGCATTTGACTAATTGGTAGCTGGTAGGTGTGTTATAGCGAGATGAAAATCATGCAGTTTAATTGGGAACATCAAAACAATAACGTCTAGTATATCATTCAAATCATTCAAAGTATATCGGGAGGAGCACTTGTGCAGGAAAGTTAATGAGTGCCAATCAATCGGTGGACTTATTATTATTTTTTTTTTGAAGGTCAACAACGGAAATGACAAGTTTGACAACGTTGACAGGTTGACAAGCAAATGATACTTAATACAAATGAACAGTACGCATGCCTGACGCTAACATTAGCTAATTTGACCTTCACCATCACGCCTAATCACCAAAATTGAGCACTTTTGGTAATTTGGTTTTCTGTAGCAAATTGAAGCTTGTCAAAGCCAGCTGAGGCTTACTAGATATAATAAGTACAATACTTTCAATCATGTCCCAGCATTTCTGTCCTTCAGCAAGATTTCATTTTATTCTATTTTATTCCACATTGCAGCTCTCAACTTTATAGGCGCGAGCGCAGGGGAACATTTTCCTCGGGGGGGGGGGGGGGGGGGGTTTATGATTCAAACCACAGAATGAATGTGACTATAGAATGGCTATATCAGACTGTTTATAATTATATTGGTTGATTATCATTGTGTTTTTCTGCTGCACATTGCCCCGCATTGCACGGTCGACCAAGCCAGTCGACCAAGCAGATATCCCGAGGATATGCACGCGCCTTGATAAAAATACTGTCAGAAAAAAAAACCCAGAAATTAATTAAAATGCTACGTAATCAAATCATTCGCCTTAACCCGGTCAGTACCATGTCATTACATTATAGGGTCTGTATGACTGTCACATTCACATACATTATACATTCAGTCTTCAGAACACGGAGACTCATTTTCTGAAATCGTGATAATAATCAATTAAAATTAAAGTTATTCCCATGCAGTTTTCGCTAATAATCCATATAACCTCACATGTTGCACATAATACGTGTTAATAGTACAAGCACAGGAAAATTATTTTATAATCCATCGCAAAAGACAAAATGTTCCCTTTTTTGATTTTCAGAGAGGTAAATTTTATTTTGGGTATTTTGAAGACAAACATATAGAATGGTTTAAAACGGTATCAAAATATTTGTACTTGAAAATGGTTAGAAAAGAATCTACTAGTTTGTTAGAAGAAAATGGGAACGCGATATTGGACGAAAACTACGATTGGAGGAAAATGTACCTTCGTATGTATTACTATTCAATGGAAACTAAATCATTTAGATCTTTTTATAGTCTAAAAATAATTTGTCATAGACTGGTGTCAACCAATATTTTTACATGAAAAAGAAAAGAGATGATTAGTACATTTAGTTGTGCCTTTTGTTGGTAAGAATCCATATTTGTATGTTATCCTTTTTTTTTGAAGATGCTTTAAAATTGTACGTATATAGTGATTTAAATTAACCTACTGCATGCTTGTATTCATGTGGTTTAGAAATGTACATATGGTATTTTTCATTGATCTTTTTATAATGTTGCTATTGCACTTTTAATATCACTGTTGATACTCGATCATTGTCCATGTTTGTTGCACTGGCGTAGATCTGTAATTGATACCTATTGTTTAGGGGGATGATCTAGATATATTCATTCATTTCCCACTGAACAATATGTATTACGCCAGTGGTTTGTTGCATGATGATTGAAAAAAAAAAAAAAAAAAATCAAAAAAAAAAATCAAAACAAATAAATAAATATATATATATCGTTTTTCACAATAAAATAAACCTTGTTCAACGGTAAAGCAAATGCTTTGATGACGTCTGATTCATTTAATTCCTGCCAACTGCGAGACAGTTCATACAAAGCCATTATAAACTTTGCACAGCATATCAACGCTCATTATAACAGATAGTTAAACTTTATAGGTATGACCATGTATGAAGAAGATGTATACAAATGACCACAATGACAATAATTACTGTACGTAATACGCTTATGAAAACATACATATTATATACTCAGCAACATTGACTTAGCTTACAGATGCAACTCAGTGTAGTTTAGTACACACTTGCTATTCAAAAGGACGCATTTACAAATTCAGTAATACAGTATTACATTTACCGGCCGTCTTGACCGTTTGCTTTATTGGTGTTTTTGAAGGAAATATACACAAAGATTTACTTTGTTGATGTTTTTGGATGACCGTTTCTGGCTGATTAGCCTTTATTCTGTCATTATTTAATATTTGAATAATATGTCGATTATAATATTTCAATACAACTATAATTATCTTAATAAGACTTTAATACTACCATAACTACTATTTTGATAAAATGTCGATACTACGCATAATACTCATATTTCAGTGTTAATGTGTTTAGTTTGTAATAAAGCCCCCCTTTTTTTTCAATAGAAAAAATTACATCCAAATATTCATCATAATACTTTCTTAACGCAATATGTATAACATAATTGTAATAATTTATAATATTAACTTAATTGTTCTTCGATATACTGCTTTTAAAGGGGTAGTTCAGTTTTGGTAAAGAGGGCGCTGCACGAAATAATTGTTTTGTGAGGTAATGAAAAACTTGTAAAATTCGAAAGAGCATACAATTTTAATGGCAGAATAAACTTTATTTGATCAAAATCGGTTCAGAAATGGCTGAAATATCAACAAATATATCCGATCGTTAATCTGGGCCCCAGATTTATTCGATGATTTAATTTTTTTTTTTTAAATGCCTACACTTTTTCAAAAAATTTAAAAAGAGGTTTTTAAATAGTTCTTTTATTTTCTTTTTATTTTCATTATTTCAACAAAACATCACATGCATAATCTTGTATGACACATTGTTGAAACCAATACTTTATACTAATAGAACCAATTAAAATCAAGGTCGAATGAAAAGTGAAGTATTCTATTAATCATATTTTGTCTGGTATATGAGCTAATTGACCATCGCCATGGGTTTTACTTAAATTACTTATCTTAAAGGGATCAAGTAACATTGTCCAAATCCACAAAACTTACTTAAAATTCGAGTGGTTCTCCTATACCTTGTTGTAGCATGGATCAGGTTTTGGCTTTTCGAATTTCCCTTTCGTTAAAACGACATTTACGATTGAAGTGTTCGGATCATGTATCCATGTATAACGTGAATTGTTCACTCATTATATAGTGTACGTATCAAATAATAAAATTACAGACTTTGCCAACCATTCATCACTAGTTGTATACGTCAACGAAGTTACTAGATCCCTTTAATTGATGTGTATATATTATATGTAATGACCACATTTATGTAACGCATTAACAATAGATTTACTGAAGTATGTGTCACATTTACTGTAAAATTTTCGTTGAAAAGTAATATTTTTATTTTTGTATTTGACAGTTTTTACATACTTATTATATTCATCATATTTTTGAGTTTGAATAATTCACAAACTGTTAATTCACTTCATATTTTAATTAGCCATTGAATTGTTATAGTTATGACGACATTGCTTTGGTAATTGAACTAAAATATATACAGTAACCGTCTGTATATAGTGCACTTCCTTATAATTATGTATTGATCTATTTAGCCCTGCCGGTCAAGTAGGACTGACAAAGTTGGAAAATTAGAAAAACACAAACATTACAAAAAATATTATTTGTGTCCCCGTGTTTTAATTTCTTGTCAGTTTCGTATATACCGCTTAATATTAAAGATTATAAACGCAATGGATACACGCACGCAAGTCCGATCAAAGTGCGAAGCGCATCCTTAACTCCCGGGGGAGTATTCAGCCATTGGGGTAGCCACGAAGGTAAACCAGGTTAATTAGGCAATAATTACATTATCCCACCATTTAGCTTTATAGCAATTAAAATACTGTCAACCTTTTCCAATCCAAAATGCAAATATGACAGAGAATACAATTTAAGAGTTTGTCCGAGAAGATTAGGTCTTGAAAATACTTTTTTAGTGGAATTATATTGATTTTTAGAGCACGAAATAATAAACGGTTTCAGCGATTGAACGATTAATCACTCTAGCATCTGCAGACCATTTATTGTTTTTTTTTTACTTGATGTTCACAAACCAAATATAACATTAATTTTCGTTATATAATATAGGCACAAGCAAATTGATTCAAATAATAATGGCCACTTACAGAACGCAGTCATGTCTGTCACGATGTGACACTCCTGGGGGTGTTTCACACATATCCTAAGTTGAACTTAACTCTAAGTTGGACTTAGAAATTATGGAAAGCCATTTGTAGCCTTGGAATAAAATATATTCAAAAGCAAAAATGCAAGTATTTTAGACTTTTCATAAATTTTACATCAAAAACATGAAATTCCCTTGATAATAGAAAATATCAATGATTTGAATCAACATTTTATGCCTTTTAAAAGAAATTTTACAAAATAATATGGTTTCATAGAAACTAACTGCTTTCCATAGTTACTAAGTCCAACTTAGAGTTAAGTTCAACTTGAGATCTTTTTGAAACACCCCCAGGCGCTATTATTACCCGTGGTCATCAAGTACAGTCCGAACCCACACAATTATATTGCGTGCTTTCCGAACTCCCCGGGGAGCATAGGCTAATTAACGCCCATGATCGACGGCAATTATATACAATTCAGATTATTTTCGTACATCCTTACCGCTCACAAACCAGTTCTTTTTAGTGCATACTTGACATTATGTTCATGTCTCCATAATGATTATATCAAAATCAATAGCGTACTACCTAAAATAAAATGGCGTTTTTAACGATGCGTGCTTCCACGCTAGGCACAACTGTGCAACGGATTATGTGTTACTCGAATGCATGCCATGCAGTGTCATTACTAGGTCTTAAATAAAACTCTTTACAGCACATTATTGATTCTGAAAAATGCAAAAAATATTGCATGAACTTTATCCATATTTAAGCGGAAGATGGATGAAAAGTGTGACATTTTGTTGAGTGTGGTCGTGTTGCGGAATTCACACTCAATTCCACACAGTCAATCAATAATTTCAAAAGTAGATAGGCCTCTATATCAAAAAACATTTTGTACAAGTTTAAAAACTGTGTGCAAGTCAATGAGTGTGTTTCACAATACAAAGTCCTTTGAATACTCCTTTTCAAATGGATGTACAGGGGCTCTCCCTATATACAGGATTATTGCATTGTCTGCCAACTCATGAATAGTTGCGTTATTAAAGGGATCTAATAACATTGTCCAAATCCACAAAACGTAGTTAAAAATATAGAGGTGCTCTCATACCATGTCGTATCCATATTACAAATAGAAGCATGGAACACAACACATTTCGGTTTTTCAAAGTGCCCTTTCGTCAAAAAGATATTTACGATAGAAGTGCTCGGGTTTTTAACTATCCACTGGATAGTCGATCATAACTGTGTACAAAGTCAATGTAATGAGTCAGGGAATATCACTTTGCATTTTTGCTCATTACTCTGCCATATAATATCCAATTTGCACACAATACTCAGAGGACATATCAAATGACAAAACTACACATATCACCAACCATTCATCACTTTCTGCACATGCCAACAGAGTCACTATAATCCTTTTAAGGGGCCGTATTTCGATAGATCAGGCTCGACCAGATATCCGGGCGGACAATAACCATAACTCTTGTGTGATACACACTATTGACTTGCACACAGCTTCTCGATTTCGTACAGAAGGTTTTTTTAACCAATTTTTGAAACCTACTTTTGGAAAAAATAATATTGATTAAATTTTGTTCCACTGGGAATTAATAATGTAACAAGATCACATTCACCAGAAAATGCACACTTTCAAGTTATCTTCTGCTTCAATATGGATAGAATCCGTGCCATGCTTTTTTTAATTATTCACAATAAAAAGTGTAAAGAGTTTCATTTAACACCAAGTATATGAATGAAGTATGTTAGAGGAAAAGGTACGTTATAGGAATAGGTACGAAATGTTACTATTACCTTATATATTTAAATAGTTATATTCAGATTTACCAAATCAAATAATTGAAATTAAAGCATTTCATTTACACAGCGTGCATATAAGCAATTACATGACATACACAAAGTGATATAAAGACATCGATTATAAATGTGTAAAACAATTTGTGAAGATACGGTACACAAAATAATTTTATAGAGAAGTGAACATCGTTTTTACGATGCAATTCCTTAAATCATAAATTATTTCTCTAATCAACATCGTGGAAAGAAAACAGAGACTGACAAACATATTATTGCTGCATTGTAATTATACAACTACAATGTCGATTGCACTGTCGTCGATATGTAGTTGATACAGGGGGATGATCTATTCATTCATCCCCCGCTGAACAATAGGAATTACATACGGACCTACGCCAGTGGTCGATTGTCACATCAACATCTCCAACATCATCATTTACTCATAATAATAGTAATAATAATATAATGATAATAATAATAATAATAATAATAATAATGATAATAATAATAATAATAATAATAACAAACATGAAATTATATTAATTTTTTTCTCAGTATAAATTTCAATATGGTTTGAATTAGACTAAATCGCTTTTAAAACATTCTCTAGATATGTTGGCAGAAGCTATTATCATGTGCAGTGTATATTTCTTGACCAGTACTTGATCATTGGTTACTCACGTGATTTGGATGATGAAGACGACGATGACCCATATGAGTGAGGCGACGTCGAAGAGAATCCACATGATCATGTAATGTGTTGGCGTCTGTGAGGAAAGCGAGAATAAGATCCTGGGTCCGTATTCACTTCAATACTTACAATAGATGAAGTAAGAACTTTTCTTAGCAATTTGCTAGGCAGAGAACTTATTTTGTATTACAAATGTTTTAGACTTTTACCTTAATAAAACAAAGTGTAAAAGGAATATTTGAAAATATTATGACATCAATACTTTTGTAAGATTTTCAGTTGATGAATTAATTAAATCCCAATGTTGGCTAAGTATTTTACTTAAAGGGAGAGATCCACTTTTGCAAGCCAAAATTCAAAAGTTGCGAGGTTATTGTCTTATATGAAAGGAAATGTCATTTAATAGCATGCCTGAAAAAATTAGGGCTTGAAATCTCTTTTTCGTGGAGTTATAGACCTAAAACTGAATAAACTGAGGGACGTCGGTTAATTAGGTACATACGTATTTTCGGCCGGTGAGTAAGTTCGTACATAGATTTCACGGAGTGCCAGATCGGTATGCATGACCCCTACGTGACCCACGCTAGCTACGTGAACCGCGCATAAGTACTAATGTGTGAGCGTTTACCAAGCAAAATACCCAAACATCGCTTAAACTGACTACATGTAATTATATATTCTTTCTTTTTTAGATCTTTTTCCGTGACATACGTTAACAAATGTCGGCTTCACAATACCTTTACGAGAATTAGTACTATATTGTTGTTATATTATGCTAAATCAGTTGAACTCCTTTATTGACCGATATATAGTATAAATGGAGGGACGCATTCGTTTTTCATTCGTAGAATCCAAATTAGAGGGCTGTTCGCTCTGATTTTTTTTTTGCGTGTTACATTGATCCCCATCCGTCAACTGAAAGCTGTTCAGACGTTTTGTAAAAGTGGACCTGTCCCTTTAAGGAAAATGCTAAGCAAACTGCTTAAATTGTGACTTAGGTATGTAATTGATTACCGGTCCTGGAGTATGTGATCAATCATTGCAATAGATGATTGATAAGAAAAAAATAATCATAAACGGCAAACATAATTAATCGCATCAATTTCTACATTGTTGATTTCTCAAACAGCTTAATGCTATAATTACTTTTAAACAAAAAAACAAATATTGTTATACAAGAAATCAATGTCATTTAAATAACCCCCTTCTTGAACATGCTGAATTACTGTATGTCTAGAGACGTAGATAAAAAAGTTTTTTTTGCGGGTATTATTTTATAGATCGATGGAAATGATGAACCTCGATGCCGTATATCGGGCCAAGGGATATAATGATATTTAATCAAATTTACAAAGTTCCATTTTCTTGAATCCCCCTTTTGTGAGTGTATTACAAAATTGTCTCGCTTTTGTTGCTTGGCGGGAAATTGGAATAGGTCAAAGAATCTTTTATATAATACATGAATGGATTTTTTTTTAATTTTTACATTTAAGTCATTTTTTTTCTTCTGCAAAATCCTTTAGAAATGTTTTTTTAAAATGATGTTGAGCATTTTTTCATGGAAATCAGACGTAAGCCCCATGATGAAAAGCAAACGAGGATGCGTTCGATTCTTACGAGTTGCCATGCCAACATGTCTTGTCCGCTGAGAGTGTGAATGGATGTGGTGGTGACAGATGCAGCGCCAGCGCACCAGTAATACTGAAACAGCCAATCCTCGTTCACCGTCCACACGTTCGTCGTCACGTCAACCTCGAGGTCGCTCCTGAAAAGACATCGCAATACAAGAACACGAAAAGTTGGTCAATATTGGATTTCTCTGATTCTCTCCCCGTGGACATGATGATGGAGGCTATTTCTTCTCCGAAGCTATGATATATAATAAACGCGCTTTGAACAAAGCAAACAATGCACATTATTTGAAGAGCCTAGTTCCAAAAGGCGCTAAATCCACTTTCCATAAGTTAACGATATCTGTCATGAATTAGCTACATAGCTATCTAGAAATCAACATTTTAAGACAAATTTCACAATCAAAATCAAATTATGGAACGCTCCATTTTCATATTGACATAGGCATATGTACAAAGTTGGAAACAAAAATCGGCTTTTCTCCAAAGTCGAGAAAGTGGATTTAGCGCCTTTTAAAATTAAGCTCTTCATTTGTGAATGGTGGGGGCATCCCTGTTCAATATCCTGGGGGCCAATTAGTCTGTCACGATGTCAGTGTTCTAATTAGTCACTCCCAAGTGAATAGGGCATCTCATATATATAAGGTAGCCCGTTTCCTTAATTATAATTTACATTTCGGATTTCACATAGAGCTGCCTTTGATACACAGCCGATGCGTATAATATGCCCCCGTAGGCATGCAGTGGGTTAAATTCTGACGACCAGACAATTATGCTGATTCATCGCTTGCTCTCAAATGTAAGTGGAGAAAATTATTAATAACTTCATAATTTATTAGTATGTGCTATCATTATTATTATTATTATGTATTATTCTTCTTCTTCATCGTATAATTATCATTTGTTTGATTGTTGTTGTTGTTGCATTAATTAATTACTTATGATTATAATGAATCATCCGTAACATATAATTGCGTTTAATATGTTTGATATATGCACTTTGTTGAAGGATTGTACACAATAATATACATGCATTTAATAATACTGTTTGATTAATTAAACTAATAATAGGTATGTATCAAACCGTTCCCCTTATCTGTCTATTCAGGGAGAAAAAAAAAATCAATTAAAATGGCTATACTTCTCGAGAGCATATCAGACCAGGCATATTATTTTGCCCGAATAGCATGATAACAGCTGCAGCATGACTAAACACAATGTTCACCGGTTTTTTGTTAATGTAAAGGCGGTATAATAAGTCGCCAAAACATGACAGAAGGAATAACTATAATTGGGAAAAGGTGTTATGGCGCCAAAATAATGTCGATAACCAAGTCAACATTATTTTATTCTTAAAAATAAATAATAAAATGATTGAATCACAAAATCAAGAAAAGCAATGTTTGAGAGGATGACATCCAAACAATGTCAGCATAATCAAAGTGGGGTAACATTATACTTTTATGTATCAATACCAAACTAGATTTGTCTACAAAATGTCTTAAGCGACTTAAAAAAGAAAAATAGTCCAGTTTTTGTTTAACCAATAAGTTTTTAGAGAGCGCCCTTTTGAGTTTTAACGGCTCTTTTTGAATGATTACAGGCTTTTTACTTAGTCATTTGTAATTTATGTATACCTCCCAAGCATGGTGTAGTTATAACTATTAATTAGTTTGTAATGTATAATGGTGCAGGTTTTGGTTACTAAAATTCAGTTTGACCAAAACTGTACTCTCTTTACCAAAACTCAACTATATCCATTTAATATTAGAATAACACACAACTCATAACCGTTCCAGAGTGGCCCCCTTACTTGGCCGGGGTTAATGGAGAAATTAAGTTATACCGGAATAACATTTTCTTAAACGGGTTCATAATAAATCAAAATAATTGTATATAGCATGTAAAGTGCAGGAAACGGAATGTTATCGATGGATGAGGCAGGTGTCTAGCGAAATCACGTCAACATTTATCTTTATGGGTACTGAGATCAACAGCTTAAATGGATCTACAAACATTGTACACAATTCTCAAAACTTATATACTTGGAACTCTAGCGGTTCCCACATACCGCACTGTATTCGTATTACAGTCTGAAGCATGGAACAGCTTTCGGTTTCCAAACATTCTCCCCCGTTATGAAGATATGTATGATTGAAGTGTTCAGATTTACTGGATAACTGTGTTCAGCGCAATGAGTTAGCGAATATCACTTTGCATATTCGCCCATTACTCGGTCACATAATAACACTTTTCATTTATCATGGCAATTTCTCACATCACTTAGTGGAAATATTAGTTCACAGAAATACGCATTTTTACATCTATTTGCCAGCTTTTGCACATGTCAACAAAGTTACCTAATCCCTTTAAAATGATAATTCGAATAAACAGATAAAAGGACCAATAAACATGTACACGTAGATGAATATTCACGCTAATCTCATTATTATAGTTGAATTGCACTTCCACAGGCTTGAATCATAATATTTGTTATGACTAGAGGTCATTTAATATAATAGAGACCTTTTTATGCCCCAGTTTCTGTCGTAGTGGGACCATGATCAAAATTCCTCCACTACGAAATGCTCGGAAGTTATTTTGTATAGAGTACTGTATTAATAAAGAAAATAATAATCTTGCAAGTGCGCGAGTAATTGCGAGGATGGAGTGAATTTCGCCCACACGAGTACTGTCTGTCAAAACATGCAGGTTTAAATCAATTTACAATATGCAATGCATGAGCGTATATTAGGAGCACATTTTTTTCTTCCAGGGGGTTGGGGTCTTGCGCCCGAATAACTATCCTCCCCTCATTTCGATGCCCGAAAATGATTGTTTTTGATTGGTTGAATCCGAGAATAAATTTTGCCCGAATATGAGACGATGTTTGCCCAAATTTGAGACGATTTTGCCCGAAAATGACGTCATATTGCCCAAAATGACATGACTCTGCCAGAATGTAATATGAGTTTGCCCAAATATGACATTATTTTGTCCAATATGACACGACTGTGTGCCAGAATGTAATATGAGTTTGCCCAAATATGACATTATTTTGCCCGAATATGACATGGATTTGCCCGAATTTGCCATGACTTTTCCCCGAATATGACATTGAAGTGCTTTTTGCCCGAATAGGGCCGTTAAAAAAAAAAGTCCGGGAGGGGGGGGGGGGGGGGGGGGGGGGCTGCAGCCCCCAGCACCCGCCTCCTATACGCCTATTGCAATGTGTAATTCCCATCCTTGCCCCGAACCGGATGCTCTCGAGATGTTATTGGGGGAATTAAATTAGGCAAACACAATCAATTCAATCCGATCTCATTCGTGTGGATCAAATTCAATATAATGAGCATAATTTGTTATCATAAGAACTGTCGCGCTCTTGACCTACATCGTTTAACTGTAATTACGTTTAGAGTAGATTGTTCATTTTAACGCTCAATTGTATATTAAAAACGTAATTTCCTCCCTAACATTCTAGGCATGGACATGGTGGTGGCACTGTGAAAAGAAAAGAAAAAATCCTTTGTTTCCAACAAACGTCATCATATCATAGTTATTATCCTGAAATGTATTCTTATTATTTCACTGACTATTTTTGTCCATTATACGAAAATTATACTACATAAATATGCTACATGCTCGGTTGCCAATGTATACACATCTATCGGGATCGTTTGGAATAAAAGAATAAAACCGAATCTATACAGTCACGCGTTATCTCGTATCAACAAAATAAAAGTAACATGATTTTATTTCTATAAGAATATAATGACAATGCTAATCAAGCTAGATCTGTCATTCAATATTTAACTGTATCTTTGTTTTCATCTTCATGAAACTGTAACCGCGATTACATATTCAGAATTATAATTTCATTTTAACATATCAAAATAATCATGATATCTATGTAGCTAGGTAGATTCATAATAAGTGTAAAGTAATTAGTGCCGAAATTATATCTAAAAACAATTCTAGTGCATGCATGGGTCTCTAATTGTTTTCCTGTTAATTATGTTCAAATACAATAATGTGCAAATCCCTTATAGATTGTTTCGAGGAGTTATTTCCAAACAAAAACTGTGTAATTTATTTATAAGTAATGTATAGATCTAGGGTTAGGTTACTTGCATCCATGGCTAAAGACCCAATGTCATGTTGAACAGTGGTATACACATGAGCGGAGACAAGGTCGTACACAATCGGGTGAAACGCGCAACCTTACGCTATGTACAGTCTCTCAACATCACACAAATTCAATTATACAATGCCACATCTCGCCCATGCACACCTGAGATACAGCAAATTAATCAAGTTAGATTTCCCTTACGTACCCACCACGTGCGTACGTTCATTTCAGCGAGAATCGTGCCCCAACAAACAAATCAATTTTTATTTACAAAATAATAGATAATTGGGAATAAGCTCTGCTTTCAAGATTTCTGCGCGGGGGTAACACCTGTTTGTCCAGCAACAATACATGACCAAACTTCATCAGAGCTGATTAGCCATGTTTACTAATAACCGGTAGTATTCGACCACTTTTGAAATGCCCTATTTTTATTTATTAAAAAAAAAATTTATTAGGCATTTCATATTTTTCCTTGAACGCACTTATTCAATCATCCGCTTGCATAATTAGAAACTTACGATTTACTTAACCGTGCATAATATATGACATTACGCTATATAACTGCGATATAATAGATAAATTGCGATATTGTTTAATGTTATTATTTAACAATCTATTCTTCAATTTATATATTTATATGGGAATTAGGCTAATTATCATGGCGATTCAGAATTTACAATATTATCTTCTTCTTCTTCTTCTTCTTCTACTAATTCTATTATTATGTATTATTAGTTATACTAATAATACAAATTGTAATACTAATAATAATAACAACAACAGCAACAACAGGAATAATACTAATAATAGTAACAATAATAATAACAATACTACTACTACTACTACTAATAATAATAATGATAATAATTATGATGCTTTCATGGTCAACAGAGCCCTTCGGTCATAGAAGTAAACGTTCATTTTATGCTTTCAAGTTGCATCAACCCTATCGGAAAAAAACACAGTCAGTCTCACAATGTGAACACAGTCTGATTCATATTATTGCGAATCACAGTGTGAACACACTTTGTGCACTTTGTTAAATGGTGACGTGTTTACAGTGTCTATACTCATCATAATGTGGACACATTGTCATATAGCCTACCCTGTGTTCACATTGTGTAAAATAGTGGTTGTGTATTACAGTGTGATCACAGGGTGCTCACACTGTGTTCAGAGTGTAAACAGTGTCGATCGACACCATCAAAACGTTCAAATTTAACATCGTCTACACAATAGTGTGTTCATAATATAGTTTGGTCCACAGTGTGAAACACAATCACGCCGTGTTCACACTGTGGCACTTTCCGTATAGGGTCTGGGAAGAACTGAGTGTACGTGTATGTAAGGTTACCTGATATCCTGGAAGGCCACATCGTTGTAAACGTTGTTGAGCGTTCGGTTGTCGAAAAGCTTGATGAAGAAGACATAATGAGGACCGTTGGGGGCCTGCCAGAAGTCCTGTTAAATACAGCAAAACACGGAATACAATCAAATATCGTGGGCAAAGATAAAGGTTCTTGAGATGTAATCTATTGAAAGGACATGAGCGACGCGTGGCAAACTAAATGGCAAGGAAAATGGTATCTTTAAAGCGTTAATGAAGGCAGTTACGAAACGCATTATGAATTCGCACAAGCGAGAACTATTACTAATGGTCCGGTCAGATATCAACGGATAGCGGAAACGTATGTCCAACGAATAGACAATTTGCGAAATTAAATTATCCAGTGATGAAAGTCGTCTCCATTGCTTCATGTACGAAACATAGAACAACGTACATCACCGGACAAGGAACGGACAAGAAACGCATAGAACGGATGAAAAATTTAGCTCTCCGTTTGACATACGTTTGCGCAATCCGTTGATATGTGACCGGGCTATTAGTAATAATGACACATTAAAGGGACTTAGTAATCTTGTCCAAATCCTCAAAATCCAATAGGAATTATAGCGGTTCCCTCATATCTTGTTGTATTCGTATTAACAATAAAAGCCTGGGACAGGTTTCGGTTTTTCAAATTTCCCTTTCGTTAAAAAGATATTTACGATTGAAGTGTTCAGATGTTAAATTATCCACAGGACCGCGAAAACCGTGTACAAAGTGAGTGCTATGAGTTAGTGAATATCACTTTGCATTTTTGCTCATTACTCGGCCATATAACGCCCATTTAACTTGAAATTTTCCCAGTGGACATATCAAATAACAACAATATACATTGTATCAACCACTCATCACTTTTTGCACATGTCAACATAGTTACTAGATCCCTTTAAATAATGACTGACTTAATAAAAGGGTTGACTAAATGACATTATCACATGACTTAGTAAATACAGTACATGCCATTGCGGTGTTATATTTTTCGATATACCATGGCAATATTACACCCCTGCAAGTCAAGTCAGATGATAAAACAGTTGTTAAATTTGTTGTCGGGAAAATCACGGAATATTCCTACCGTCGGGATTTCAAATGCTATTTCGTGAAGAAAATAAGTCCCTCGACTTCGTCTCGGGACTTATTTACTCTTCCCTCAATAGCATTTACAATCCCTCGGGATGTAATATTCCGTGCTATACCCCCCACCGCCATTTAACAACAGTATACAACACGCACATATTAAATAAAGAGAAATCACTTATCTTTGCCATTATGGTAAGGCGTTCGGGGAATGAAGTTACGAAATAATACATAATTAAATTACCTATTAAAGCGAGGACTATTCATATAATGACACATCAAATAATGACTGACTGAATGAAACGTTTACTAAATGAGGCAATACGCACATAATATATAAAATACTGACTGAATCAATAAAATATATACTAAATAGGGCAACACGCACAAATTAAAGGTGACCTGTAAAGTGTCAGATACTGCCCAAAATGACATTTGAGACTTCGATTATATACCAAAATCATTGTAAGATATGTCTGAATGATGTGTGAAAGTTTCATTGAAAAAGAACACTGCTTTCCTGGTTAAAAAGGCGAAAATTTGCGTCGGCTTTCACAACTAATTACAATATGACGTTTATGACGTTTATGACCATCTGTAGACGCTCTTGAGCTGAATGATTATCAATGATATATATCTTCATACTGAAGGGGCATTTGAAGAAATCTAACCCTATTTTATTCTTCTCTCACCATAAGCTAAACAACTCGGTAGAATATAATGTGGAAGCTCAAAGGTGCACCTTTAAATAATGATTGAATCAATGACACGTTTAATATAATAATAAACAAAACAACAGACGAGATCATAAAAACCGAATCGCGGTTAGTTATATATCATAAATATAATACAGATTTCGAATTACGCATAGGAGCATGGCATGCAATATTCTTTAAAAAAAAAAATCACAGCAATTTGTATACAAACACATAAAGGTTTACATCTGTCCTATGATACATGACCTATGATGCGGTACAGACCGAACATGCATGTGGCTATAGCGTTTAGATTGTCCGCCTCATGTACAGGAGGTCCCGGGTTCGAACCCTAACCGGGTCATATTAATTGGTTAGTTTTATTGGGGGTATACATGTCCCATGCGGGTACAGACCGAGCATGGTGGCTTAGCGGTTAGATTGTCCGCCTCATGCACGGGAGGTCCCGGATTCGAAACCCGACCGGGTCATAATATACCAAAGACTTTACAAAATTGTACCTTCTGCTTTCAATAGAGAATGGAGAAGGGAAACACGCATTTTGTTTTAATACCAGAGGAATAGCCCCCTCCTGCCATGCCTGTAGCTTTCGCTACATAATTATACAAAAAAATACGCCTCACATACAACAAAATACCAAAATATGCTTTCATCACCTACCGGGTGAAAGAATATATCATAACTTATCTTTTAATGTAATGATTTAGACAAAAACTGCCTTTAAATTGACTATTTGAGCACTAAAGTGTTCGAAAAAAGAACGATTTTTTGTTTACCATAGATTCAATTCAACCACATAATGTATATATCCGCTGCATGCAAAAGCTACGCAAGGGCATGCGGGCTTGTCGACCGTATAGCCACCAATATCCAGCCCGGCGGAGAGGGGAGGAGAGACTAAATCTCCGCGGCGTTTTGGCGGCGTGCATGGTTAGTTTCAACCGATATTTCTGCATTTTACGATCCTAAGGTTCATATTTTGCCACAAAAGCCCCCCTTTTACACTATTTCAATAATATTGATTATTGATCAATTAGTATATGGCCAAAAATAGATGCTTTCGGTATAAACTTTCCCCAAACACTGTTATTTGGCTTTAACATGCCTTATGCCTCGTATATGCCGTCTGCGACACTCGATACAGCATCCACACATACACATATTTACTGGCCTCTTGTGTCCCCAAGTCATAATTTGCATGGATTCACACTTGACTTGGAATTGGAGGAAACGAGACGAAGCAGTGCTCTCCAATCTGTAACATGTGTGACAAACATGCGCATTTCTTGCGAAGCGTCCTTAAGCCCGGCCCCGGGGGAGGGGGGGGGGGGGGTCTGTCCTCATAGAAAGGGGGGTATCATGCGTTACCAAGGACTTGCCAAAAACACCCTAAACGAGTATTTGCGTGGTGCAAAAAATACACCCTAAGTAAGTATGATTATCGGTAATTTGATACCCTAAGCAAGTAATCAATTTTTTGTAAACCCCTAAGCAAGTCATAACTATATTTGATACACTAAGCAAGTAATCTTTTTTTGTAAACCCCTATTAAAAGCAAGTGATAACTATTTTTGATACCCTAAGCAAGTAAGCTGAGTTTTTGAGACCCTAAACGAGTAATTCGTCTTTTTGAGACCCTAAACGAGTAATTCATCAGCCTAAAAAAGATACCCTTTTTCCTGATTTTGGGTGATTTTGAGACCCTATTCGAGATACTCGAGTATCTCGCCTGATCGTAAAAAACCACCCTAATTACTCGTTGTCTTGGTCACGCATGATACCCCCCTTTCAACGAGGACAGACCCTCTGTTGCCCGGCGCAGACAGAGCCGACTCGACCCGATCCGACTGGTTTTCAGTCAGGTTAGAGTCAGTTTCGCTCAGTCGGAGCCGATCCAATATGTTGAATCGGCCTCGAATGACCTCCGACTGGCACTTGACTGGAAACACCGGAGTCCTGAGGCAGCGCATACTGAGTTAATCAGGCTGAAAACCAGTCGGATCGGGTCGAGTCGGCTCTGTCTGCGCCGGGCATAATAGTCACTGCTCGTTCACTGTGATGAATGCGACCATGTTGCCCAAAGGCGTAGGAGGCAGGAGGTGGCTGCAGCCCCCCCCCCCCCCCCTCTGCTCCCTGATTTTATTTTTTTTAATTTTTTTTTTACAGGCCATATTCGGGCAAAAAGCACCCCAAATTTAGGCAAAATCGTGCCATATTTGGGCTAAATCAAATCGTATTCGGGCAAACTCATATCATCATATTCGGACAAAAGCATATTGTATTCGGGCAAACTCATATCATCATATTATAATTTTAAAAAAATATATAAAAGCATGTCATATTCAGGAAAAGTGATACCAAGTATGTAATTTGCGAGCGGTTGAAATCGTGAATATGGGGAAGATAGTATTCGGGCAAAAGACCTCTGCCCCCTGGGGGAAAAAAAATGTGCCCGCACGCCCATGAGGTCGCCATCGGGATCGTGTACTACCGATTCACTGAATCCTAACATTATCGGGACAACATCGTCCATGGCAAGTCGGGGCTTTTGGGGGTATGTTTATATATGGCATAATTATATTGACATTATGAGCTAGTCTTCTCACGGGAACATTGGTGTATCTAATCTGATAACAAACATTACCCCTTCGCGCGTATAGTGATATATATAGCCCCTCAATTCTGCCACTGCCCCACGGTGACAAAATAAAGGCGAAAAGAAGAACATATTTTGTCATACTATGTTCCCACCCCTTGTTCTCTATCATAATAGTCTCTGACTATAAACGACATTGAGCTCATTGCAATGAATACGTATTAAGTATGATCCCAGGTAGCAAGCCAACGTTGGACCAACGTTGGAATCTCGAAACTCGTTGGAAGTTGGAAACCAACGTTGGTCCAACGTTGGATTAACGTTGGATTCTCGCAACTCCTTGGAAGTTGAAATCTGGTTGGATACCAACGTTGGTCCAACGTAGGATTAACGTTGGATTCTCGCAACTCCTTGGAAGTTGAAATCTGGTTGGATACAAACGTTGGTCCAACGTAGGATTAACGTTGGATTCTCGCAACTCCTTGGAAGTTGAAATCTGGTTGGATACCAACGTTGGTCCAACGTTGGATCAATGTTGGACATCCGCATACAAATATCACAATCTAATTGTTAGAATCAGGTTGGATGCCAACGTTGGTCCAACGTTGGAAATTTGCCAACTCGTTGGACGTTGGACAGACTTATTGGACCAACGTTGATCCAAGGTTGGTATTTTGTTTTCGCCAACGTTGGAGCAGCGTTGGTTGGGCGTACACAAGCAACGTTGGTCCAACGTTGCCGGACAACGTTGGACCAACGTTGCCAACAAAATTGAACAACGTTGGTCCAACGATGGACCAACGTTTGTTTGCTACCTGGGATAGCGTGTAGGTTTTTGTTCTAGTTCTTCTTGTGTTGTCGTTGTGTTTTCTTCTTCTTCTTCTTCGTCTTTTTCTCGACGATATACATAATGCACTGAGAAAAGTCAGAACTATATTAAACGGACCTGTGTATCTAAAAATTATGGTATACTCGCGGATTGAATTAGTAGGTACTATAAGATAGTTAAACAAAATAACCCTGTTTGTTGTTATTAACCATTATTAAATGAGGTAGTTGACCTGGGTCCCGTTGCAGAAAGAGATATATACAATCAATTGTAAGTTACGATTGATTGTAAGTCAGCAACTTTGCGCGTTTCAACCAATTAGATTCGCGCATTAGAACACATGATCTAACTTACAATTAATTGTAACTTACAATCGATCGTATCTCTTTCTGCAAGGGGGCCCTGGTTGTTCTTCCAGCAGTAGGATAGATCGGAACGGACGGGAAATAGTAACTAAAAAATTCAACAAACTGATGGATAAAATAAAGCCATCCCCGAGGACAAAAGCATTTTAGCGCACCTTCTACATAACGCATTCAAGCATCATCTTGGATAACTTGTGTTACATACAATCATCATTTGCAAAACGATTGGCAGTTGACCCGATTCTTCCAGAAGGTTAGATCGAAACCGTGCGAGTGGGAACTAATTAAGTATCGCTAAAATGGGCAAAATACAAGATATCTCTGAGGACAAAATCACTTTAGCGCACTTTCTACAAAGTATTCAAGTTTAACCTTGGATAATATGGGTATACCGTCCCTATACTACTCATCATTCGCAAAACGATTAATTGGCTGTTGACCCGATTATTCCAGAAGGACAGTTCGAACGGAACCGTGCGAGTGGGAACTAATATACAACTGATATGGGAAAAATACAAGGAATCTCTGAGGACAAAAGCATTTTAGCGCTCTTTCTACGTAAAGTATTCAAGTTTGAACTTAGATACCGTGTACCCTATAGAGGCGTATGACGTGCCGTCCCTATAGAATATTCGGAAGAAAAAAAACGTTTGCAGTTGTTGACCCGGTTCTTCCAGAAGATTAGATCGGAACCGTTCGAGCTGGAAATAATAACACTTAAATGGGCAAAACAAAAGCAATCTCGGAGGACAAAATCATTTTAGCGCACTCTCTACATAAAGCATTCAAGCTTAGGTCTTGGACAGCATGGGTACTCTACATGCATATGACGTGCGGTTAGGCTCATAAAACATCGATCTTGGAAAGATCAAGGAGGTACTACCTCCTTGCGTAGATCGATCTTTCCAAGGAGGGATATGTCTAGTACCTCCTTGATCTACGTCAGTAAAAGACACATCTATGTGTAAATAGTACGTGCATTGGTATGTGTTGATCTGTGCATAGACGTCGAGCGATGTGAGAAAAAGAGCAATGGATCTTGTGCTGACCAATCAGAGGGCTAGATCTCTGGTTTGATACGGTCCGATTAGGTACTATATTTTCGTCGAAGAACACACATTGGTCAACACAAGATCAAGTACTCCTTTTCTCACATCGATGCATAATACTTATGTACACACACCAACACATACCGAATGCGTGTACTATTTCCACATCGATGCAACTCTTACTAACATAAACCTTACACATTAGTAAGTCCACGCCTATACAACTCCGCATAATTTCATAATTCCTGTACTCGTTTCAAGATGTCGTCTTACCACAATATTTATACAGTTATGTATATTTCGTGTGAAAATTTGAGATTTTCATCACGGAATGGCTAAATGAGCAAAGATTATTTAGACAAAATGAACCAATTTAGAAAGTCACGAGAATTTGCGCATGCCTGTGCATTGTTGTGGAACAGCATGTGGCTGATTACTGTTTTTGAAACAATGCTGTTTGAAATTGCATCCATTTTCATTTTGTAATGGCAAATGTGGATTATAAAACGTGTAATTTGAAATGTCTCAATACTCAACAAACTGCAATGGTAATAATTTTGCGAATTTTCAAAATGTTCCCTTTAGTTTGTGCTTACTCGACAATGTTTTGATGGTTACCTCTATTATCTTTATACATTGTTTTCCTAACTATCATATCAATATTTTGGCGGCACGGAACACTGAAACGATTCTTGGTTATGAAATTATGGGCATTTGTTTGTGTGGGGGGGGGGGGGGAACTTACTTTTTGTGTTAGGTTTAGATCGATCTGTCAAGGAAAGATGTTTTATGAGACTGACCGCACGTCATACAGGCATCATTCGCAACAAGATTGGCCGGCCATACGGTAAACATGGTAAATAGAGAGGTTGTGTTTGTTTCAAACATGAGACGATGCAGAGATGCTCAACGAGGGACTAGGAATGATTGTGCTGGAATGATCCGTATGTGATGGACTGTACGTATCAATTTTCACATAAGATACAAACGGTCATCATAATTTAATTAGGTCGATCGTAATTATTGTATTCCAAAAGAATCCTTCAAAGTGCTTCATTCACCTTTCAGACATCTCAGCAACAAGTTCCATACAGACCGACACATACTATATACGACCATGCATGTCAGGTCCCGTTGCGGAAAGAGATGCAATCGATTGCAAAGTTGCAATTAATTGCAAGTCAGTACATTTGCGCATTTGAACCAATCAGATGTGCGCATTTGGACACATGATCGGACTTGCAATTAATTGCAACTTTACAATCGATTGCATCTCTTTCTGCAACGGGGCCCTGGGGAGATAACCAATAACTCTGCTTGACATGGTAAATGCAGAGAGGTAAGAGGACGTAACCTCTGACCCTTAATACAAAATGTAACTTACAAATTCATGTTCTTCCAGCCCGATCTCAGAGGTCAGCACATCGATCGTGACGTTGAGCCACGTGTCTGCGTATGGGTGGCCGTCGGTGGGCGGCGGTCGCACGTCGAAGAGGAGCGATTTATTCCTCGCGAGTGCGATGTCGAACATGTCGACCATGGTGAGCATGCGCTGCTCGCTGAATTCAGCCTTCTCCTCATTGGACAGGAACCACGAATTCAAGAACGGATTTTTCTGCAGAACAATTATCAATGATAAATGCAAGGAAATATTAACATAACACAAGCCCCCCTAAACAATTTATCATAATCTCCTGGTCATTGATAAATTAACCGTCGTACTTTGGGGGTTTCGTTTTTAGGGGGACTCTGCATAGAGTTCAAATACGATTCATATTTTATTCGGTCTATTTTCAATATTTCATGAAGTCCCGGGCAAGTAACTTTGTTGCGACTCTCGATAATACATTGAATACTATATCTTCGTTTGAACGGCCTATAATTTCTCTCGCCGTCGTTCTGTAATAGTTACCCTGATAAGAATTATGAACACACTATTGGTTATATCAATTTCAGTTATTGGTTCCAAATCCTAGCACAAATCCTGACGATGTCAGTGTAGTGTCAGTGCACCTTTGCGTAGTTCCTCCACGGTGAACCATGGCGAACCCCTGATAAAAAATTATGAACGCACTATCAATTTCAGGTGTTGGTTTTATATCCCAGCAAAAATTATGTAAAGATGTAAGTATAGTCATAGTGGCAGTCTATACCTTTGCGAACCAGGATCCAACGTCGAGTTGTCGTAGTTCGTCCATGGTGAACGTCTCAGCTCTTTGGGTAAAACGGTCAGGGAACACCTGCTTCGCATTGGTTGTCCGCAGTAAATCGGCGTCATGGAACACGAACGGCACGCCATCAAAACTGTACAACAAAAAAACAACATTTAAATACAATCAAACATTTAAATGACTATTGTGCTCTAGCACTGCGCAACTCTCCGTCACGAAGTGTGCTAACGGGCCATAACAATCGAATAATAATCATCACCTAAATGACATCCCTTTATAGGCATCTAGAAACACGAGGAGTTTGCACGCAAAAGTGTGTGCTGGACCCTGTTCGAGTTTACCCGAGTTTTTACCCGGTAGTTCGGGAAATAATTCGTGAGTAAAAAGTCCCTCAGTGTTTGACAAAGATTCCAAGTCTAGCTTAATACTTAGTTGGACTAAAATATAATGAAAAGCCATTTGTAGAATCGGAATTAGACATAGTCAAGAGCAAAAAATGCGAATATCCGAAACTTTGAACACAATTTTCCATCAATAAATTGAAGTCTCTTTGATAAAAGAAAATGTTAATGATTTTTAGCCACATTTCAGGCCGGTTTAAATAAAACTCGTTTAACGATAAAGAAACTAATGGCTTTCCATAATTGTTAAGTTCATCTTATTGTTGAGGTCGACTTGGGATCTTTGTGAAACACCACCCGATATACGAACGAACCTGATTCTGACGTCTGATTCGAGGCCATGGGCATCGTAGTCATCCAGGGCAACTAGGAACGAGATGTTGGTATTCTCAGGGGCTACCTGCAGCAGAACACAGCGTTATCATTATAATAATGTTTATGTCATTGTTTTGCCTTATAATAAAAAAAATTAATCGTGGATATATACTTATATATCATACGTATTTAGACGCTCACGACGCATCACTATTATTACCCCGGTCATCCGATAAATACTTATATAGATACATGAATTTTCGAGGTGGAAATTACCGTATGCATTAAACTCCCTATTAAAAAAAAAATGATTTGTAAAATGTACGTAAACGTTAAAAGTAAAGTGATTAACAACTACACATTAAACTGACGACATGACGGCAACACAAATAATACAAACAGTGGATATGAAATTACGACGATGATGATAACGATAATAACAAACGTGAAGAACTAATGACGTAGGAAAACAGGAAAAGTGATACCTGAATAGACCGCTTACGCATGAAAAAGGACAGACATTAAATACAAATCTATTCTAAAAGGATATTTTTATCTGAAATCATCACAAACATGCATATTTTGCAAAACATTCATGTCCAACTTATTTTAAATTAAAAAACAAAACCAATAGCCATCATGACAAACACTAGTTATATTGCTGACAGTAAAGTTAAGATAGTCATTGGCGTCGCGTTGTCATACAGATTATGGGCAAACCAATTATTGAGGGTACACACTATTCATTTCTTAAACTAATTCGTTTCTTTTATACCCTTAAGTTCTTTATTGTTTTGTCAAATCATTTAGAGGAACATGCCCCCTAAGCTGCCCTATGACTATACCATAATGACCGTGGTGTTATGCATGATATTACCTGTTCGGCGCCCTTGTGTGTGAATAGGAGTGGTTTAGGAGGGGTACCCGTCACCCCCCCCCCCCCCCCTCCCTTGGTTACTGAATACGATGACAGGTGGTGTTATGATATTACCTGTTCGGCGCCCTTGTGTGCGAATAAGAGTGGTTTAGGAGGGGTGCCATTGCCCCCCTGTTCACTGGCAATGATGCATGGTGATTGGAACAAGATGGGTGTGACGTAGAGCACGAAGAGGACCGCGAAATACAGCACCGTTGCCACTTGGATGGGTTTGCCTGCACATGTCAAACGGGGTGAAACTATCACACATGGCATCCAGACAAATATATTGTATCTCATAAAACCATTTTTGGTAAATAGTATGAAAACTGCGTGTTGGAAGCAGATGATCTTGCTGTTTTCAATCTCTTCTAGCATAATGTATACCGTATAAGACCGCTTTATATAAGCTCCTCTTTCTCTTGCTAGGTGACCCTGGGTGCTTTGCGGTGTTGTACGGTACTCTGTGGTTTTTTGTTTTAGGAAAATTCCGCATCAAGACAGGGGCATACCAATGCTCCCATTTTATATATTGACATCCCTAGCTCTTAAACACATTTACATTTGATAAGCATTACATAATATTGGTTATTTACCATGATTATAATCATGATGACTATAAACAGTTACATTTTTAACTAGAAACTTTGGAACATGTCTTAAGACATTGGAAAAACCAATTGCAACTAATGTGATACCCATTTGCTCCTTTTTATTTTGAAAACATTTATCATTTACAAAACAAAATAAGGAAACCATTTATGTTATCGTAATTTTTCATTATTGCAAAATTTGTCGGGTGTGAGTGATGCCAATGTTCAGATACACACTAAGAAAAAATGGGTAAATCTTACACCTATATAGGTGCAAACCGTTGCCACACGGGGGGCTCCTATATAAGTGCAAAAGTTCACCTTTTGGTAAAGGTTCAGATTTAATCCTTCACCGTTTGCACCTTGAGGGTGCAATATTGTATATTTAGGAAAAGGTGCAGAGTTGCACCTAAAAAAAAAGATACGTGTAAGTGTAAACTTAAGTGTAAGTGTAAGTGTAAATATAAGTTAAAGGTGCACAGTTGCACCAGTGTGGTGCAACATTGCACCTTTGAGTTAAGTGTAAAGATGCACCAAAAATGGTTAAAAGTTGAACACCCCTTTTCTGCGAGTGCATGTGTGTATATTCCTATTCTCGTAGTCCTAATAACCTATGATATAACCTATACATACTTTGCCCTAAGCATATACCTATCATTCCTAACCATCGGTCCTTGTTCACGTTTAGCTTATAAGCAGGTTACAACACGATGTATGTTTTATAGTGGTTAGTAATTAAACACAGACGTTAAAACAGTATCGCCTTAATTCATTACACCCAAAATGGTTCACAAGAGTCCACTGATAATTAATTGTTACTAAATTAAATTACAAATGCATTCTGATAATTATTTTAAAAAAATAACGAGATTATGAACAGATTAAATGTTCGTTTTGCAAAAGCACAAACTAGCACATGAATATTCATGAACCTGTTACAAATTACTGCAAATCGTGCGGTTTTATTTGTATTCAATGTCAACAACAAAAGAATACGCTGTTTTGACCTGGAGCCATACTATTCAATTGATATAAATGCGATTCAATACGTATACTAGTCGTACACAAATCAGCTGCTGCTGTGTTGGAAAAACCTGAAAAGCTTTTAAAATTGCCATGAGCAACCATTGTTGATAGGCTACGCATAAACTGGTCTTTAGATCATCGAATTGATGATGTCGCATTATTTTATTATTACTCCGGTTATACTGTATACTCTGCATCATTGTCAAGTCTGCACCTTCCGATTAATGTTTTTCTTTGTGTGAATAACGTGCGATATCTTGGCAAAACAAATTACCAATCAGAGGGGCTGTAACGAAACTATTTTTAAATTATAAATATTCTCATAATACTTTATTTCCTTCATGCATAATAAGCTATCATTTTACAAAAGAATCATAGAGTAGTGATGGATATTAAACATTTTGCATTACAACACTAAATGCATATTTTGTCTCTCGGACCTTGTAATTGGCTGACTGCCTTGCCGTGGCCGTAGTTGTCATTTATTTTCAGACCAATTTCAATAATTTCAAAAAGACAGTTGACACATGTTCATTATAAAACCATAAACTTATACACTCATTATGGTGCACAATACTTTTGATGTTGGCATAGAGTTTATCAATGGTATATATCTCAGAAAACCACGTGTGCAGTAGGACCGTTGTATAGGAACAAGACCAAGAATAGTGGGTCTTTGTACTTTAGCAAAAAATCACCTAAATAGGTGCACAAAATGGTGCAATGTTACTCCTTTACCAAGTCTGCACCTTGCGCCGTTACTTTGCACCTTGTTTGATTCTCGCTTGGTAGCTTATCAAGCAAATGACCAATCAAAGGGGCTGTAGTGAATCTACGTGTGAAGAAGAACTATTTTCATATTACGGTACTGCCAATTTCTCTGTTTTTCAAATCCCTGCATGCATGATGAGCTATTATTTCACGCAAGAACCAATAGAGCAGTGATGTAAATCAACAATTTTGCATTTAAACACAAAATACATGTGTTTTCTCTCCGTGAGTGAATTGTTTCTCTCGGACCCTGTAATTGGTTGATAGCCTTGCTGTGGCCGTAGTTGTCATTAATATGATTGTACAGACCCATCTAATTCTTTTCAAGATTATATTAAAATAAAATTGGCACATATTCATTCAAAACCATAAGGGTATACATTCATAATAGTGCGTGATATATTTGATGATTGACATAGAGTGTACGAACCTTATATTAACAGAGGAGTACATAAAACCATGCATGCAGTAGGACCATGGTTTAGGAACAAGACTAAGAAAGGTGCGACTTTGCCCCTTAGCAAAATCCACCCGAAAAGGTGCATAAAATGGTGCAACTTTAATCCTATGCCGAGTCTGCACCTTTTTTCGTTACTTTGCACCATTTATCAACCATTTTTTCTTAGTGTGTATAGTGCAATAATTATTTATTATTTTAAAGGCTACCCAAATTTAAACATGATTATCTCGGAAGTACAAAAAGTAATCAGGCGCCATTTCCCTTCCTTAAAAGCCGAATTGAAATGGCATTCATACTGTACCTTTTCTTTTGCTAGTGCCGCCCAAGCCACCAGCCACAAACCAGCTCAACACCGTCATAACGGTTACGGCAGAGAGTTGCAAGAAAGGCCCGATGTACTGTGAAAGAAAAAAGGGAAAAAACATGGACAATCGCAAATAATGTCACTCTACAAAGTCACATAGTAAGCAAAAGTTTATACAGAGAAGATTAAATACTACTGGTAAAATTTACCATACGACGGGGATGATGCTGATGCTGCTGATGATGATAATGAGGATTATATTAATCTGGTATCGCGCTTGGAAGGTTCAGCAGGAAGATACATTGTTTATTACGTAAGAAGGGACGAGATTCTGGAAAAAAATATCCATAGGAAAACACTATAATGAATCTACGAATGAAATGACTAGAGATCGCATTCCTGAAAACCTATCGAACTTACCCGGAGCAGTTGAGGGACGAAGTGCCACAGGTGGGTGGATTGTATGCTGACGAAGATGAGAAGAGTAATCGTCATCACCAGCGACATTATCACGCCAATCTGACCACGTTATAGATGATGCAAAGAAAAAACATAACATTATTATTACGCACATTATGAAATGACACTGTTCATTAATCAGTTAATTTTGATGTATCTCAGCATCTTTACGAATGAAAACAAAAGTTGTAACTAAACATGATAATAATAAGGAATCCCCGTCGTGCATGGCTGAAATATATGTTTTAATTTTCAATGTAAATCACAGTTAATCACGAGAATAATAATCGTCATCACCAGTGACATTATCACGCCTGTCTGACCAAGTTACAGATGATGCAAAGAAAAAAATATATTATTATTACTCACAATATTACCTTACACTGTTCATTAATCAGTTAATTTTGATGCAAAGAAAATCATATAATGATTATATGTAAATTTTTAAAAATTACACTAGTTATGTAATATATCTCAGCTTATCTGTTTGTCTTTCTTTTTTTTACAAGTTTTAAAAGAGTCGTTAATATAAGCATGATAATACGAAAAATTCACTTTCCGAACCGGGTCGTGCACACTGTTAAAACGCTGTGTAAACAAATTCAACAACTTGTTGAAATTTGTCAACAACCGCTGTTTGACATATGAACCATCCAACTGTTGTTGAAAACATTCAACAACCCCAGTTGTTTAAAGTTTACACAACTGTTGTTTTAGTTTGTTCTACAACCGTTGTTTAGAATAAATTTTGAATAAGTTGTTGAATTTGTTTACACAGCGTTTTAACAGTGTGGGCATATAACGTTAAACGTTATAATGTATATCATGTAAAGGTGATACGCCCCACTCCCCCTCCCCTGCCTAGTGCCTACACTTATAATATAGGTTTTCCCGCTCAATTTTACACTTTTTTCAATCGAATTCATTAAGGGTCATTCAAATTCACGCATTACCGCGTAATCGTTGGTATCGGTCTTCCAAATTCCGAATAAGTGCAAGCGAATTCATGCATACGCATAAGCTTTCGTGAATAGACACAGAAGTTCATTTATGGGCATTCGAATTCGCGAATGTGCAGCCAACTGTCAACTGCCCTTTCGCGAATTCGAATGACCATTGATGAAAAGGTATGCTCTTTGTGCAAATTCACTTGCTCCTACGTGATTTTGAACGACTATTTACGAATTCGAATGCTGCTTTGACACGGCGATCGCAAATCGCGCGAATTCGTTTGCTCCTTTTATTAATTCGAATGACACAATCGCAAAATTGAGCGGGAAAACCTATAGTTATCTTAATCTCACCTTGTGTATCATATGGAGCTGTAATCTCTCTTGCAGAGCCATGTGAAGGAACCCAAAAATCTATGAAGTAATGAAGGAAAACAATACAATTGATTAGTAGGATTCAGCCAAGAACCATTTGAGTTTTTTTCGCAGCTTCTTAGTTAACACTTTCTTGTCATTCATATGTGACAACATCTACCGAAGCGTTTATAATAAAAAATAATAATTATAATACAAATGATAATAAGGATAATATATAATAATAATAACAACAATAATAATAAATATTAACAAAGCGGAAACTACAAGGGAGCCTTTAAGCGCTTGTTTAAATGGAAGTTACAAAATAACAGATAGTTATACACATTGAACTAAAACATTAACAAGCACACGCGGACTTAAACAAATGGGTTTTCAACATCGATTTAGAAATATTATAAACATTTCCAGAAGTACGAATACGAATGTTTAAAAAGTGAAGTAATAGCAGCACATGTTAAGGATCTTTCACCGTTTTTATCAGGCGACTTCACATGTTGATAAAGTACTAGGAGAACAAAAATATATTGTTTGATAAAACTCTTCTGCAATTGTAATCTATTTTGTTTCCTAATAATCACCTTCTTCTGCTATCCAAACAAAAACAAACATTTAAGGTCGTTTCTTTGTTAAAGGGCAATGAAACCCAAGCAAAATGTTGCTTTCATAGTCTTGAAGAGGTTAAGAAGAATAATCTCTGAAAGTTAGAGCATAATCGGGTAAGAAACAAGAAAACTACGACTATTTGAAGATGTCCATTTATTCCTATGGGGAACTCAAATTGGTAACGCACTCTGATAAGTGTGTGGACAACTCCCCATATGTTTTGTACACAAATGTTCCTATTTTTACAGTTTTCTTCATAGTCACATTTTCCCATTCCCCCAACTCATGATATGTTATGTATAAAAGCATTCTACAAAAAATATGTTGAACTCGAACGAAGGGTAAACATACATTTTGAGAAAATTAAACAAAACTGAAATTTTGTGTACAAAATGTATGGGGAGTTGTCCGGCCACAACTTTGCCAGAGTGTGTTGCCAGTTTGAGTCACTTGAAGAAATACATGGCTCTTTTCAAAGAGCCATATTTTTCTTATTTCTTGTTCGATTGTGCTCAAATTTTCAGAGACTATTCATTATATTTAGTATTTTATAGTGCATACAACATTTTGTCTGGATTTCATTGTCCTTTAAGCCCTCTTCAGACCCATTAACAACCTTTTAGTCATGTTAGTATCAAATTTGCATTTATCATGCAGTTTATCCTGCGTTTTATCTCGTTAATTTCCATGGTTATTCCAATTAAGGATCGAGCGACCATGATTTAAATCTTAAAACGTCCCTGAAACCTGCGTTGAAACGTGAACATATAAAGTCATCTTTTGAAATTAAAGAAATTCATTTCTTAGCAGACTGCCACTTGATAAGCAGCGTGAGATGGCTTGGGATATTCTATTATTTGACTTTTTCTGATGTCGATAGAATAAAAATGGTTCTACATTCAACAACTACTTTTTCAAACTGCTGAATGTAATAAACATATGGTAAGTACATGATAGAACATCGTATTTTGTTTGCCTACTGTTATGGTTTACTGTAATGATATTTGTTATAATATCAATTAAATGTATACATTTTTAACTTTCATTTTAGTTTCCGACAAAATACACCTAGTTTTTTAACCTAGTTACAATCATATACACATTACAGAAATACATATTGGCAGCTGGGTCCACCAAATTCAATGCTTGTAAAACTGTGGAACCCTCAAACAATACGTATAATCAAAACTAATGACTAAGTGATACCTGTAAAGTGTCAGATATTGCACAAAATGACATGACATTTGAGACTTCAATCCTATATCAATATCATTGTAAAATACCATTGAAAGATTTGTGAAAGTTTGAAAGAAAACGAACACTGTTTACCTAGTGAAAAAAAACGAATATTGAGTTCATATTTTATCACCGAATACTGATGGTCTGCCATACATTTGTCACAGTAATAATCTGCCGTTTGAGATATTCGCACCCGTGTATGATTACAGACGTAGTACAGAATTCATGGAATTTGTGCTCGCTGGGTTCAAAGTTCAATCTCCGGAATGTTCCCACGCGTGGTGCAATGCGGACGCGTTTAGCTACAACAATTGTACTTTTTTCAATTGCGTTGATCAACGCTTTTCAAATAATGATTTTCAATGATAATTATCTTCATACTAAAGGGACATTTGAACAAATCAAACCCTATGTTATTTTTCTCTTACCATAAGCTAAACAACACGGTAGAAGATAAACGAGGAAGCTCCAAGTAATTTTCGTGGATTTGGACACTTTACAGGTATGACTTTAAGCTCTTGTCACACACATATCACCGGATAACGGTAACGGACTTCCGGTTGACTTGTCCGTTTCTTGTTCGGCGAAAGCGTTCCTTGTCAGGCGGCGGAAAGTTTTGTGCATGGAGCTATCGAGGCGACTTTCACCACCGGATAACTTGATATCGCAAATTTGCTATCCGTCGGGCATCCGTTCACGCTTTCCCGTGATATGTGACAACACCATTTATAACAATGAAATGAAATAATGTATATCTTACCATCAACAGTATAATGTATCCGAACGTCACATAGGCGATAATTTGAAACGTGATGTAGAAAGGAAACCACACCTTAGTCGAGTCGTAGAAGTGTCTGTATATACATTTGGAACAAACACACAGAATATGAAAATTTAAAAATATTAATTAAATATACTAGTAGCACATGTCGACACCATGATAATTTGTAGTTGTAGTAATGTTTATATTTGTTATAATAATAATAAGTATTAATTTTTTTTTATTGTTATTGTTATTATTATCATTATCTTTATCATTATTATAAGCATTATTATTATTATCATTATTATTATTATTATCATTATTATTATTATCATGATTATCATACTTATTAGTATTGATAATTATTGCTGTTGTTGCTATACTTGTTTGGTATCGTTATTATCACAATTTATGTTAGCTTTAAGAAGTTCAGACAATCATATTACACATATCTATAGAGAAAATATCATAGGGGAGAGACTGAAATATAGATTATATATAAACCCCTCACGAAAAGTTCAGCAATTCAAGTTTATGCGTTGATAAATATTTTTTAATTACATGATCCTACTCGAATTTATTATAATTTTCAAGTCTGTTTATTCCCCTTAACAGTTATGCCTCCATTGTAATGATTATGGTTTTCTTTTTCTGGAATGTGCCGTAGACCTGAATATGGAGCCATTTCAAAAGTGTAATGTTGCAAAATACAACGTTATTGTCAATGTGAATTCGCTATTATTTGGAGATGGGCTGTAATATGAATGTTATTGAGGCGGTCACACTATTGCATTTTGCAACATTTCAATTTTGACTTGGCCCCAAAACATGCGGTCTACCACACATTCCATAATTACAAAATCATAACAATCGGGGCATCAATGTAAAGGGGATTGAACAGGATGTTCAACAATACAAAATCCATGTAGGATAATTTAGGAACAAGAGAGATAATTAAGAAACTTCAAACTTGAATTATGGAACTTTTTGGAGGGGTTTTAGTAACTAACGAATTGACTGTGTTGGAGTCGTTGTTTGCAGAGACCCAGAAGAGAACGTCAGCCAGTGTAGCGAGGAACGTGAACGCCATCAAACAAAACCAGATCCTTTCCGCCTAAAAAGAAAAGAAAACGAGTTAAAGGAAAATAATACAATTTCAAATATTTTTTACAGCAAAGACTCAGATGTCGAATCCTCGTTTATCGATTAACATTGATTAATGGTATCGAATAGAAGTTCTCATATTAAAGGGACTTAGTAACATTGTCCAAATCCTCAAAATAAAATTTTAATTCTAGCGATTCCCTTATACCTTGTTGTATTCGTATTAACAATAAAATCATGGGACCGGTTTCGGTTTTTCAAATTTCCCTTTCGTTACAAAGATATGTATGATTGAAGTATTCAGATAAGAAAAACTCCGGGCGAGTTTTTCTTCCATGTACAAAGTGAGTGCAGTCTCAACAAACTAACAATCACTATCTCTCAGTTCGGCATCTTTTAGATACCGTATCAAACAAAATAATCGCAATTAAATAAATATTATATACTATAGGAGCCCCTAATTTCATAGGCCGGTATTCTACTAAATTTATCAACTTAATAAAGGGCAGTGCAACTCAAGAATAGAGTTTATCCTACTTGATACATCGTAATATTCCTTTTTATTATATATAACATAACTCCGACTCAGATTTCTGCTTTGGCAGAAATATGTGAAAACTCTATCGGGTTAACCACTATTCATGCGAACACTGGAGGCCTTCATTATTAGGTTTGTGCGGACTTACGGTCAGTGATATGCACTAATGCATTTCAATAGCACCTATTCAAACCATTGTCTGAATACTTGTAGATGCTTTGACGAGTCTGTAAGTGTGCCGTCACACTATAGCCACGCTCTGTCTGCGTTCTCGTACTTATAAAAAAAAAAAACATTTTTTCCAAAGCGCAGGGGAAACGCCGACAAATCGAGCGATTAATGACACAATGGTAGCTCGTTCCCGCTCTTGCCTCGACCTGAACACGCTCTGCGTACGCTTTGGCCACGCTTTCCGAGCTATTCACTGTGCACGCTTGGTGTATCTTTAACAATAGCTCATAACAATGAGACGAGGTCATTTGCTCTACGCTCTGTCTGCGTTCTCGTACTTATTAAAAAATAAAAAATAAATTGTCAAAGCGCAGGGGAAACACGATCTCCATGCACACGCTCTGTGCGATCCAATACCATGTACGAATGTAGTTGAACACACTCAGTGCGTTTCACGAGGTTGGGTGGAGGGAATGGGGAGGGTTATTATTGTTGACTATCATTGGTAGTAGTAGTAGTGGTAGTAGTAGTAGTGGTAGTAGTGGTGGTAGTGGTAGTGGTGGTGGCAGTGGTGGCAGTGGTGGCAGTGGTGCCAGTGGTGGTAGTGGTGGTAGTAGTGGTAGTAGTGGTAGTAGTGGTAGTAGTGGTATTAGTGGTAGTAGTGGTAGTGGTAGTGGTAGTGGTGGTGGTGGCAGTGGTGGCAGTGGTGGTAGTAGTGGTAGTAGTGATAGTAGTGGTAGTAGTGGTAGTGGTGGTAGTAGTGGTCGATTTTGGACAAAACAATCATATATTTGCGGGAAATATGTGTTCATAATGCATACATAGGGTGTGCGTATGTCCCCATTCATTGGAGCCTCATATAATTTGTATGCCGCCATGCCACGTTTTAGCCAGAAATTGAGTTTCCCCCAAATGTACATTATTTTTGCCCGGACATGCCATTTTAAATTGTGATATCATTTTACCTATAGTTGAAACGTGTCAAACTTCGCAATCTATAGCGTCCACTAGCAGAAGTGCTGGAATAGATCTGCAAGAATGTCTTTTGTTCAACTTGGGAATGAATGAGAAGATTATGACACTTGTGTGAAAAGATATCCTCCCATGCATGGACATACAATAGCCCCTGAACAAAGAGTAGGACGCCGAAG
The DNA here is from genome assembly GCA_037951105.1 of Echinarachnius parma. Taxonomy (NCBI): domain Eukaryota; kingdom Metazoa; phylum Echinodermata; class Echinoidea; order Clypeasteroida; family Echinarachniidae; genus Echinarachnius; species Echinarachnius parma. The sequence goes on from JBAMJV010005874.1 coordinate 107,037, forward strand.
CCCCAAGTTTGTTTTTCAACATGTCCAAAGCGAACGCCGAGCTAGCTACGTCCTGCTCTTTTGTTCATCGAGCTATTCATGGAAGGATATCTATTGACGCATGTGAGATAATCTTCCCATTCATTGCCCACTGCGTTGCCAATTTGCTAATTTAACTTGGTCGCCGCGGGAGCGGCGCCAGAGCGGCCGAGAAAAGTGTACGATCTAAACAATAGCGAACAATGAACGCCGCTCTCCACACGACCTCAACACGCTCTCCCCACGCTTCCAATTTTATGAATGGGGATTAGGAGCGGCGCTAGGTCGGCGCGAGAGCGTAGCTAATGTGACGGGGGTATTAGTCAGTGAAAAGCTTTTTGTTCGGCCCGTAGCACACACGTCACAGTTTGCAAAGCATGTCGGGCAATTATAAGAACATGGCCGCTCCCATCACCTTTTGCCGCCGTAAGAATTAGTAAAATATGGGTATGTTCACGTAAGGATTTCATGGGATCCAGGAGGCCAAAATTGCCAAGTTACCCAGGTAGCAAGCCAACGTTGGACCAACGTTGGAAACTTGCAAACTCGTTGGAACTCGTTGGACGTTGGACAGACTCGTTGGACCAACGTTGGATCAACATCGGTAACTCGCAGTGAAATGGACGTTGGACAATCTCGTTGGACCAACGTTGGATCAACATCGGTAACTCGCAGTGAAATGGACGTTGGACAATCTCGTTGGACCAATGTTGGATCAACATCGGTAACTCGCAGTGAAATGGACGTTGGACAATCTCGTTGGACCAACGTTGGATCAACATCGGTAACTCGCAGTGAAATGGACGTTGGACAATCTCGTTGGACCAACGTTGGATCAACATCGGTAACTCGCAGTGAAATGGACGTTGGACAATCTCGTTGGACCAACGTTGGATCAACATCGGTAACTCGCAGTGAAATGGACGTTGGACAATCTCGTTGGACCAACGTTGTATCAACATCGGTAACTCGCAGTGAAATGGACGTTGGACAATCTCGTTGGACCAACGTTGGATCAACATCGGTAACTCGCAGTGAAATGGACGTTGGACAATCTCGTTGGACCAACGTTGGATCAACATCGGTAACTCGCAGTGAAATGGACGTTGGACAATCTCGTTGGACCAACGTTGGATCAACATCGGTAACTCGCAGTGAAATGGACGTTGGACAATCTCGTTGGACCAACGTTGGATCAACATCGGTAACTCGCAGTGAAATGGACGTTGGACAATCTCGTTGGACCAACGTTGGATCAACATCGGTAACTCGCAGTGAAATGGACGTTGGACAATCTCGTTGGACCAACATTGGATCAACATCGGTAACTCGCAGTGAAATGGACGTTGGACAATCTCGTTGGACCAACGTTGGATCAACATCGGTAACTCGCAGTGAAATGGACGTTGGACAATCTCGTTGGACCAACGTTGGATCAACATCGGTAACTCGCAGTGAAATGGACGTTGGACAATCTCGTTGGAGCAACGTTGGATCAACATCGGTAACTCGCAGTGAAATGGACGTTGGACAATCTCGTTGGACCAACGTTGGATCAACATCGGTAACTCGCAGTGAAATGGACGTTGGACAATCTTGTTCGACGAACGTTGGATCAACATCGGTAACTCGCAGTGAAATGGACGTTGGACAATCTCGTTCGACCTACGTTGGATCAACATCGGTAACTCGCAGTGAAATGGACGTTGGACAATCTCGTTGGACCAACGTTGGATCAACATCGGTAACTCGCAGTGAAATGGACGTTGGACAATCTCGTTGGACGTTAGATCAACGTTGGATATCCGCATAAAAATATCACAATCTTTGTTAGAATCAGGTTGGATGCCAACTCGTTGGACATAGGACAGACTTGTTGGATCTATATGTTGGTTCAACATTGGATGCTGGATAAGAAATTAACAGATCACTCCATTGTTGGAATCCGGTTTATAGATACCAACGTTGGTCCAATGTTGGAAACACGTAGCTCGAAAGCTGTTGGACAAACTTGTTGGACCAACGTTAGATCAACGTTGGACATCCGCATACAAATGTCACAATCTAATGTGAGAATCAGGTTGGATGCCAACGTTGGTCCAACGCTAGAAACTCACTGCAGCTCGACAGACGTTGGACAAACTCGTTGGAATAACGTTGAATCAACGTCGACATCTGCATCTTTCAAGTTTTCAATTTGTGCATCTGTTGCGCATCGGCTACTCATAGCAGATTTGTGTAAGTTAGCGTGCCATAGACACCAGAGGGCTTGATAATTTAGCAACGCCAACGTACATCACAGCAGTTCTTTTGTGTTTTTTTTTGAAGAACTCGGGTGAGTGTATGAACTCGGGCGAGCCTACGGATATGGATGGTGATGGAGTATACCAGTCCATTTATAGTTTCCTGCAAGTTTCTAGGTAAATTGCCGGTGATGTATGCTAGCTGTAGTATATTTTTCGTGCTTTCCCTGTATTCGGGACGTGTTATTATCAGCTGCCATTTCTACGCCGAGAGTGCTGGCGTGCATGAGTCTGTCGAGGGTGCCGGACAACTCGGCCATACATACTGCCATCGTTCTTTGACATAATTTGCTGTCAATTCAATGAAATAAATCCTTTTTTTTAGTTTTAATTGATACTCATCGAGAATATGATCTAGATTTAAGGTATGCATGCATTTGATTAGAGGTAAATGTGTAACACAAAAACAGTGAATCTAGCAAAATTGTCATGGTAGTGAAATATGCAGAATCACAGTAGCCTATGCAGTAAACACCACATAACAGCTACAGCTATAGTGCATTGTTTGAATTATGTATATAAATACTTCATTGATGGAATGAGGTACTATTCCAATCTTGATCCACTATTAAACACTCATCATTGTAAAGGTATTGGACATTAAGCTTCCACGGATTAACGATCTATATTATAGCTTAGGTGAAATGTTAATCCAACGAGAATCCAACATTTCACATCTGTTGTTCAAGTAGCTTTGATGTTAGCAAAGTCAATTATTTTACTTGTAGCACAGGTGGTTAAAACCCCCTTGCATAATAAAAGGATTTAAAATTAGCTGCTGGAATCAGGATGTATTCCAACGTTGGATCAACGTTGGATCAACGTTGGTTATTATTCATGAATATTCATGATCGGTTATCATTGACTGCAAAAAGCATTAATTATCGTGTTATTTGATTGTTCAGAATGAATCCAATGTTATTATTTACTCATTATTTGAAATATATGTAAGTTATTTATCTACAAAAACATACTAAAGGTTTGTTTCCATGATGTATTAATGTATATTCTTAAAACTTTATCCAAACATTCAACTTTATCCAAATACCAACCATCAAACAAATATTAACACAGAAGCTAGGTTATATAAAGCTGAGTGAATGATGTACATGTAGTGAGTGTAGGAATAGGAATAGGACTATATGGATAGGAATAGGAATAGGAATAGGAATAGGAATAGTCCTTGGTAAGGTATAGCAATCATAGGATAGGATGCTCTAGATATCACCAATAGGCGTGCCATATGAATATTAATTTAATTTTTTTAGTATGGTGAGACGTTGGTCCAACGTTAGTCCAACGTTGGACCAACGTTGGTCCAACGTTGGAGAAATGTTGGTGAATTACGCTGGACCAACGTTGGATACTTGTTGGAGACATGTTAGAGACATGTTGGATGCTTGTTGGAGACATGTTGGATTCTTGTTGGAGACATGTTGGATGCTTGTTGGAAATATGGTGGATGCTTGTTGGACACATGTTGCTTTGACGTTGGATCAACGTTTGTGTACGCCCAACCAACGTTGCTCCAACGTTGGCGAATACAAAATACCAACCTTGGATCAACGTTGGAAAAGCGTTGGTCCAACGTTGACAAATAACAATTTTCCAACGATGGACCAACGTTGATCCAACGTTGGTATTTTGTTTTCGCCAACGTTGGAGCAACGTTGGTTGGGCGTACACAAGCAACGTTGGTCCAACGTTGCCGGACAACGTTGGACCAACGTTGCCAAAAAAATTGGACAACGTTGGTCCAACGATGGACCAACGTTGGCTTGCTACCTGGGTATGTATCAAATAAAAATGTCTGTTCACCCTCTAAACGATAATAATAGCCGAAAGCCATAGTTTCATTGCCCTTTAGACTAAAACAAGACAGAAATTACCGGTTACCAGTTACACCAGTGTTCACATAGATCTGTGGAATTCAACAATTACATTGATGGTTGTCATGCACCACCTCTGATTGTTTCTTGTCATTAGACATCCAGACAAAGGGATCCTTGACATCCCAATACATTGGTTTAACATGTTTCCAGTATTATAATGTCATATAAGTCAGAGGACATACTAGAACCTGATTTAAACCATTTCATTGGAATGTTAGTCTGAGGAGAAACAATTAGCGTATCCCTGGTGCTGGTGGTGCATGACAACCATCAATGTGTTAGTAAAACTATACAGGTGTGAAATTGTTTTTACCTGGTAAATTTTGTCTATCTAGTCTAAAATAGATTTAGTAGAATACCGGCCATATTAGTTATGTGCCGCAATGACGCACTCAGTTGTGTACGTACTTTTGGAATGTGGTATGTTTATAATTGAAAGATACTAACCAGCTTTGTGGACATATTCTGTGGGTACGACTGGCGTCTTCTGCACCCATAGCAACACGTGACGAAGCCCGAACAGCACCGCGAACAACCCATCTCTATCTCGTCGGTTTCGGACCACATTAATCAGCTACAAGCGATTCCCTTTATTCTGGAAGTAAAGGTAATCATGATGAGTATTTAAATACTACATACTTCATTCATTTCAATAACACTCAATTGCATAAATTCTTCATCGGTCATGTTAGTTGTTACATACAACTGAAATGAATATTTACAAACAGTGGATTAAAAATTACATTTAATATAAAACAAATCCTGAATGCATTTATAACACATTTTTGTATTTGATCATTAAACCAGTATTTTTTGTTTACCAATGCACCCACTATCCCATGACTTTGTAAAATTCCGACCAGAGCGTGTTGAAATATTATCTTACCCCATCTACGGTGAGGTGTAGATCTAAACCTGGTGAAGCCAGCACTTTACTAGTCACAGCTTCGCATAATAATTTATTTGTATTGGCAATAAATAATTGTCAAGGGCAACGGTATCAGTTTTCAGGAACCGAAACATAATAATTCATTTTTCTTTCGATAAATCCTTCTACATTACTTGTATTAAAGGGACTGTCTTTGACTCTCTTGGAAAGTTTGTGAAAGAATCATGTTAAATTTTTCATAAAACCTATTTCTTTACCCCAAAACAACAACCAGACAGCACCACTGCAGCTCGAGCCAGTTTTTTCTTGGCTAATACAAGTTAAGAATAGGTTGGGTATATGGATATTAGATCAACGTCAATTGAACGGTTGTAGAATATTGGTAAGAAATGTGTTTTAGTATTTCTATGAACGAAAGTTTGTTGATAGGTGCTGTGATTCGTACGACACCTGCCGAAATCATTGATTGCTAGCAAATCGTTATACTGCAAGTCCCAATTACACTTCTGTTAAACCATCTTATTACCACGTTTATATGAGACCCAATTGACTTTCTACTCAATCTTAAGTCTTACTAGCACTCAAGAGGTTAACACTCAAATAGTTGGATCATCTTTGATAGATTGATTGAATATTTCAAATATGACCCAACTAACTTCCAGCAACTATGAACTAATCATGTCTCGGACCCGCCTGGATAATGCACTTGTTACGCTATACATGTGAACTTTCACTACAGAGCATACTAATATAGTAGATACATGTTCCCTATACTAATCCCCCTCTTGGTGGGGTTTGTTTTGATCATCTAATTCCTTTGGTGGGTTGACATTAGTGCGTGAGTCAGAGCAGATGCCAGCAAAGCTCTGAGGTCCCATGAGTGTAGTCTAACCCGTCAACTGTTCAAGGGTGTAGCTACGGGGGGGGGGGGGGGGGGCTGGTGGGTACGCCCCCCACATTTACACAAATAATGGCAAAGTAAATCAGCCTTAATTACTCATGTCATTTTCAAACTCTAAACTAAAAGTAAATTTAACCCTTCCCGGCTAAAACCATGTCGTTTTTTATGGTTCAAATAATCATTATTTCCTAATATCATGCCGTTTTAATGGTTAGAATAATCAGTGTTTGCCAAAATCGTGCTATTTTTTAAAGATGAATTATTTTCAATGATCTAAACATTTTGCTTTTCGTTGGCACTCGAAAAGCCGTGCGCCTACATACATGACATACAAATCCTATATCTACGCCACTTCAACAGTATACTGTCACGGCTGTCACTGACATTCGGCTTCCGTAGAGGGTGAAATAACGTACAACTGCATGGTTACAACTTCGTGAGCATCGAACAAAGCACACACGTTACTATTTCATTTCTAAAATGGATACCATTCTCTACAAAACAAATTTAAGCTAATTATTATATTCTGAAAGAAAAAAGGCAACCTAAAATGCAAGAGAGTTACAACTTTGTGGGTTTAACATAACAAAATGTGCACAAGGTAATGTATTTGAAGGGTAGTGGTGCAAGTGCAGGACACTTGCATAATAATTGATTGGGGCCTTTGGGGGATATCATGCCCCCTTCATTAAACAGACAATGCGACACCATGATAACCAGATTCATTTTTAATAATATCAATTTTGGAGGGTTTTCTTACTACCCAAATAGGTATTTGCTCTATAATAAATTGTTTAACCCCACAATGTGGGGATAGCCACAGAAATTACAACTGTTCGGCAGAAGAATGGAACTTGGACGCCATTTTCGGTGCGAGCTTGGAAAAAAGGCTTTCTTAAATTCCGTGTTTTAAAAGATTGTTTCCCGATGTTAAATCCTATACCGAAAATCGTTTAAAAACCTGTTTAATACATTTTCGGGGGTCAACCAATATGTACCAAACATATTCGTCAATATTCAAGGTGAGTCATGGTATTTTCGAACTTGGCTCCCTCCTGTGACTTTTGAAGCAATCATTTAGTCATTACAATGTAGACAAAGCTTTGTTCGAACTGCACTTTTGTTCTTCGTGTAACGTTTTTTTTCTCTCTCTCTTATAGGTACTCCACTACAGGAACCTAACAAGACACATAAAATGCATAATACCTCTTATTTGTTAATATCTGTTATTTCGTATTTATTTCCCATTTTCAAAACAAACAATAAACAATAAAATGTGATCAATATTTCGAACAATCAACGTAACAAAAATGGTTGTTTAACATATAGGACGCGAAAATCGTTTGTAATACATTATAATACATCATTATTATACTGATCAAAGTTACAATTACGAACATAATTGCACACGGATTTTGTATGAACAAATTTCTACGAAAATGTCGAGGAGCCAATCTTGGAAGCAAGGCTTGTGGTTTGAAAGGCCTCTTATTTCTTCCCATGTATAAGTTAAGTGTGAAGGTCAATCTTGTTCCCAAAGTGTGTATTAGGTTGTAACTTGTAAGGTGCATTTGTAGAGGTGAAATTGTGCCCCCTCGAAAACTGCTGCACGTTACGTCAACGTTAAAATGATTCATTAATTTTGTACATTATTTTGTTCTTCTTCTAAAAGTGGAATTTGAGACTTCGGTCAATATCATTTAAATATTCATAGGAATGATATGTAAATGTTTCATAGAACATAACGCTGATTACCTCAGTAGTGGAAAGATTGAAAATATAGTCAGATTTGTTTGACTTATACTGTCCATTGACGTTCAAGAACGCTTTTCAATTCGATCACTATATTATTACCGTAATGAGGGAGACATTTAAAGACAAAAATCAAAGCCCATTTTACTCTTCTCCTCTGTAACCATAAGCCAAGCAACGAGGCATGCACACGGGAAATATGAAAGTTCCAAGTTATTTTGGCTTAATTTGACAAAGTTAATGGATCACTTTAAACAAGAGGTATAGAATACGAGTAATAAGGACGGAGGTCACACTGCTGACACGTCAATACAGCAGCCCATAATAATAATAATAATATAGGATATTTATATTGCGCAATATCTACCTAATATAAGGTGCTCAAAGCGCTTATTATTATCCATGCATGGGGTGCACACACAACCTGCCATACGAAACTCAATCACGTACCGCCCACGACTTTTCTCTTAAAGATCAGACAATTAAATATCCTGCACAACAAAATGATATGAATCTTCAAAAGTTGTCACCGACTTCCTTAATTATAAACCTCATATATATCACTTGATATTTTTCTTGGAAAAATGTGTTATCTTGTTGTTTTTTCTGGAAATTTAACTTTCGTCTTTCATTCACTGTGTCTTTTGTTTGGCAAATTGGCCTCATGACTAAACTTTGTACGTTGTCTCCATTTTATCACATGATGATTCTGCCAGGACCAACAGTTTAAGAAATTTAAGTCCTACTATCACATGCAAATGTTGTAATTGGGCAAATAAGTGTTTTTGTTTTTGTTCTATTACTGGATATGCTCTAAGTTTATTCCTAGTCCATGACAAGACGAACACTATAATGACGTTGTGTGAGCGACTGAAAGGCTCAAATGTTTGATCACACTCAGCTTAAATATTGAATGATATCATATAACATTATATCTTGTTCGTATCGCGTATCATATTTAAGCATAAGCATACATGTCTGCGTTTGTATATTAATTAAACACTGTTATTACATTTCATCCTCGTGTAACACAAACGGGGAACGTAATAGACAGTCATAAAACGTCATAAAAGAGATGTTAGTTTAGACAATGTATATAATGTCATTCCGCTCATACTATTGGCAACATTTTAAAATTGTCATATTTTAAATGACATACATGTAAGTCAGGGCATTGAAATGAAAATACCTACATATTCGACTTCCTTAATTATTTATTATATCTAATAACTATGTTGATATGTGCCATAGACTGGCAAATGGTGGGTCCAATGTATATTTATGTAATCTGATATGCCAACTGAGAGATGTGTAGAAATGCCATGGTAAATTAATAGCATATGACCGAGTAATGAGTGAAAATGTAAAGTGATATTCGCTATAAACTCGTTGCACTGACTTTGTACACAGTTATAATATCCCCGTAGATAACTATACATATGAACACTTCTATTATACATACTGTTTATAAAGGCAGATAAATTGGAAAACCGAAAACGGTTCCATGGTTCGTATTGGTAATACGAATATACAATGAGGTATGTGAGAATCGCTAGAGTTCCAAGTATAAGTTTCGAGATATCCGACAATGTATCCCTTTTAAGTTATTTCATGGTATCACCAAAATCGAGGACAGGAGATTTTTTTTGAAATCTACTATTACTATGTGTGCACCACAAGTCATTTCGATGTTCATGCCCACGAGGTTCCTGAATGTGGGGTACCCCAGACATGACTAACCACATCCCCCCCCCCCCCCCCCAAACGATTCTTACTAAAAACATCTCATTTTCATGACACATATTTACCATCCCGGATATATACATTCTTTTGAAAAGAACACTTTTCATCGGCGTTAGCTTGATTTACATCATGTTTATGTTATGTGATTCTCTATAATACGTTCACACTCAGCCATACTTACCAATTCATCCCAATTTAACTCTGTATTATTTTGTAACATGTCTAGAGAGAAATAAACATAACAACTATAATATCTATTTAGACTTTAATTTCCCGCTCGTGGGAATGATATGAAATGGCCGAGTAATTAACATGATTGTAATGCCCAGAGATACTGAATAACTTATTTCAACTTATTAGCCGATATAAAGGTACAACATATGGAAACTTGGTGGAATCGCTTAATATTGTAGCATCACGTGGTCCACGAACAGTAGACAGTTCACATAGCTCTGTAATATTATATCTTGTTGTCAGTGGCGTAGCGACGGCGTGTGTATGGAGGGGGGGGGGGGGGCGTGATTCCCCCAAAATTTGATAAAATGATAAAAATCATAAACGGAAAATCTTGGAAGATAATAGAGAAACACATAAGGTGTGCCCTAAATCATTCACATGCCCCCCCCCCCCCCCCCCCCATCGGTCCGACAACGCACCATCACTATATTTGTTGTTGTTGTTGTCGTCGTCGTCGTTGTTGTTGTTGTTGTTGTTGGAGGTGGTGGTGGTCGATGTTTTGAGAAGATTTCATGAATAATGTGAAACTGTTCTTTTCTTTCTACAAACAGGTGTTTGTCAGATACAAATAAAGTCGACAACTTGTACTACTGAACATCCATCTGAACTGAACTTTCTCCAATCCTCAGAGCGACGTCCGATTAACACGAGACCATCCCTAGACCAGATTTGTCGGTAAAACGTTTCCGATGCAGCATCGTATACCTTGATGTACCCGATAAATTGCGTGACCAGGACCTTCCATTGGATTGCTTCTGACTATAGATCCGTCCGGTGGCTAACTGCTTTTTAAAATACTGAACATGCTATTAATGGTAGACACGCAGATTCTTAAAAACAGTTGTCAACATCCAAGTTAACAACTTGTGCAAAACTTTTGGAAGTCAACAAAGTATTTCTGAGATTCGTAAGTCGTTTCAAAGAAAAGTAATAAGATCTAAGTACGATTAAAATGTTCAAAACATTTCGTGGTAAATAATTAGTTCTTCAATCAGGAAAGTTAACACGAACAAAATGGCGAATACTAACCTGCTTAAAAAACCGTTGTTAGTCAAAGATCTAACAACGGTCCTGCTATTCCTCAAGATATCCAAAATGGTAACCTACAGTGTGTTAACATCACCAAATTGTCTAGTGTCTGAACATCACCATCCTCATGTAATTACTACGTTAAGATAACCACATATCCATTCGTGATAAATTGCAGGGAGAGTCTAAAGTTGTATAGATATTTTTGCGAGACACTCTCTTTCTCCAGCTGGACGGGACTAGATGCGAGGGGAAGGGGAACTACAGTAGCTCTAGACTAGGTCTCTCAGCCCCCTGAGCCATCACCCGTCAAGCGCCCGGATATCAGAAGCGGAAGTCTCGCTAGTCTACGAGCAAGTCGCATTTATATAATATACACATATTAATTTGCCGGTACACCATTCTCCCAATAATAAATGAGCGATTTATTTATATAATGTAAAAAATATTCCCCCTTTTAAAGAGTAATCTATTGTGGTTCATGATTATGCGGTGTATCTACCTAAACAAGTACATCCTCTGCTAGTCTACAAACAAGTAATATTTGTATAACATACAAATGTTAATTTGTCGTTTACCATTCTTCAAATAACTTATGGGCTATGTTATTTAATATAACAAATATGTCACTTTTCGAAGAGTAACTTTTTGCGGTTCGTGATAATGCGGTGTATCTACCTAAACTAGTACATCCTCTGTATAAATAAGGACAGTTTATGTTACTCTCATCTGTTTCATAATATTATGCATAAATATTATTTTGTTTTCTTGTACCATTATGTATCAGGACGTTTTAATTTTGCTTTATTTGTTTTTATGTGCGTTTTTTTTCCAAACGAACTGTGCCGAATAAAGGGAATACAATACAAATGCATGTCACATCCAAATTGATTGATTATGCGTGTGTGTGTGTGTGTGTGTGTGTGTGTGTGTGTGTGTGTGTGTGTGTGTGTGTGTGTGTGTGTGTGTGTGTGTGTGTGTGCGTGTGTGCGTGTATGTGGGTGTGGGTGCGTGTGTGTGCGTGTGTGCGTGTGTGCGTGTGTGCGTGTGTGCGTGTGTGTGTGAGTGCGTGTGTGCGTATGTGTGTTTTTTTGTGTTAAAAAATACAAAATATATGTTTGCCAAACAATTCATGAAATGATGATGTAATGAAAAGAACAAGACAGTATTTATTGTCAAATTTACTTCAACCATCAAACATATGATTATCATACCGCTATAGTATACCACCAAGTTGGACCGTCTTATAGTTATATTTTGATGGTATAGTGTATAATTACACTTTCACAATTAACTTCATTATAAATGATTTAATTACATACACAACAGGAACCGCCGGAAGTGACACCCTCTCTGTAATCTCTTCAAAGGTTTAACCGTTATTATTTTGCACATGCAATATAATTATTTACTAGCGGAAATTCCCATAACCTACGAATGGAAACTGAAAGTTGTATAACAATATACGGATAGTTATAATATACGAGCATTTGATAGTGTGAAAAGGAAATGAACACACACACACACACAAATACAAACAAAACATTCAAACATAGTACATACAAACGATTTTCCATATATATGTCTGCACCGTACGTAGTATGGTCACTAATTCCATAGAATTATAGTTTTGAACATGATTTTGAACAAAGAATATAATTTTAAGTGGAATATGAATTCAATCTTGGATGTAGACTAACTTTCTTGAGAATGTCGTAATATCCGTTTGTGCCTTGTCCCAAATTGTCAACAGGTTGCTCGTAATGTCGCAGGAAGCCCCGATTAACGAAGCGCCCCTTCACTTCGCTTTACACTTTCAAAACATTTCGCCAACAAAGATTTTTTTCAAAGTCAATTAGATGACGAGTTGAGCATGCAATGTTCAATGGTGTTTTTCACAGTTATGCACATGTTTCGTTAAAGGGGTAGTTCAGTTTTGGTATAGAGGGCGCTGCACGAAATTTTTTTTTTGTGAGATAATGAAAAACTGGGTGTAAAATTTGAAAGAGCATACGCTTTTAATGGCAGAATAAACTTTATTTGATCAAAATCGGTTCAGAAACGGCTGAAATATCAATAAATATATCCGACCATAATAAATCCTGAGCCCAGATTTATTCGATGATTTTTTTGAAAAATAAAAGAAGTGCTTACACTTTTTCAAACATTTTCAAAAGAGTTTTAAAATAGTTGTTGATGATCTCTCTATTATAATCATTATTTCAACAAAACATCACATGCATAATATTGTATGAAAAAATGGTTGAAACTAATGCTTTTTAAGAGAGCGCCCTCGTGTTTTAATTGCACTTTTTGAATGATAACAGGCTTTTTACTTAGTCGTTTGTAATGTTATATACCTTTCGAGCATGGTTGAGTTATAACTATTAGTTTGTAATGTTATTGTGCAAGTTTTGGTTACTAAAGATCAGCCTTACCAAAACTGTACTACCCCTTTAATATGCATGAACATGTGTGGCTGTCCGTGTTTCCATAAAGTGATATACTTTATAGGCCAAATGCTACATATATATCGGGCTAATTAAGTTATGCTAACTAACGGAAACTCATGATAACATGTCATTTTAGTTTCAGGTTTTATGTCGGCATTTTGTATTATATTGTAGTTGTTTACATTTTCAAAAAGCGCAGCACACATGTAATAGGACAAATTCAATATGTATTTCATAAACAAATATCTTCGTCTCTTTTGCAGAATTGGATAGACATCTTCCTAAAATATATCTCCAAAAGTTGATCAAACATAAGAAATAGATGTAGGTCTAACACTGTCATGAATCAGGGGCATGCGTTAATGATATAATTTATATAATTGTATTATTATTACAAAATCATAAATCTATAATTTCCACTGTAATATTATTACAGTGGAAAATTATAGATTTATGATTTTGTAATAATTATATACAGTAAATTGGTAAAGATTCTTGTATCTAGTCTTTTGAAATCAAACAAGAGCGGTCCTCACAATTACAGGCAATTTCACATAATGATTATTGCTCTACAAAAGGTTAATTTGAAAATAATAGTAATGTTTTTTTTTTTATTTATACAAACATAACAGTTGTTTGGTAATCAATCATAACGCTTTATAATGGCGTATTACTACACCGGCCATAATACGATCTAGAACCAATCACGCGATGTGCACTCTCTACTCCATTGTGAGCATTTCATTTTGTAGGCATGCATCCGCACTCAACGATTTATATCTGTTTGCTCGATCCAATATACAGGTCCCCTATTTGAAGTTTGTTTAACTGATCTACATAATTGTTTGCTATGATATACTTTGTAACCATGTGAACAGGGGAATTTCCATTCATTTTGGATCATTTAAAGTTTGTTTAATTGATTTATGTTTGCTGTTTTATACTTTGTAACAATGTGATAACAGAATTTCCATCAATTTGGACAATAAAATCAAATCAAATAATGAATACACCGCAGTAGACATGGTATAGATACTAGCTAGTGAAGACAAGGGAAGGACATGTCATGTCAGATAGGATATCGAACCTCCGATCTTCGCATCGAAAGGCGAAGGTGCGAACCACTCTACCGCCACTGTCACTCCCCAAGTGTACACATCAACAGTGTCGATAAGTTGTTGAGTTGATCCTACCTCTTATCAAGTTTAGAGACGATATTCCGCATATACCAAGATATACCCTTCAAATACATAAATCAACAGGGCCGAGAAGTTATTGATCCAACTCTCACCAAGTTTAGAGACGATATCTCAAATTTTGGTGAAAATTACTCTTTTTTTTTATAAATGTGAAGTTTAGGGTGTAATTCATCTTCTAATAACATATCTTAAAACATAATGTCAAAATTCATCTTTTTAAAAAACCTCGTATCTCATTTTAGGATTTAGTTCGAAAACCTCGTAACTCAATTTCCCGCCTTCCAAATTATTTTTCGTACATTTAAACCATTTCATATCGAATTGATTATCAAACATAGCCTTAAGTTCAAATAACATAGCCTACGCACATAATTTGTTAAAATAAGAATGTTTTTTCGCTCTCCTGAACATTTTTTTTTTAACAGCCCAGCGACGATATGCTGTATACTACTCACATATCTATAAATATGCCTCTTCAAACGAATACCATGCTACATTATGATAAAGCGTTTTGTTTAGTTTCAGTATACAGACCTTATACGATTATTGACCTATCAATTACCTATAAACAAATATGTAGATATCTCAGATAATGTCAAATGTACATTACAGCAGCGCTTCTCAACCTTTTTTTTTAACCCGAGGCCCACTTTGGCTCCTTTACAAATTTTTTCGAGGCCCACTTTGGCTCCTACACATTTTTTCGAGGCCCACCTTACAAAAACATATTTGGAAAAAATGACAAAATTACAATAAAACAGAAGAAAATAGAAAACTGTGTGGTATCTATATGTCAGTTGCAATGCCGAAAAGTATACATACCTTCAATGGGACACTTGACCTTGCTTGTGGGAAATAAGAAGGTCAAATCGTGGTAACATGTAACAGAATATAGCTAAATTTCAGCTGTGGTCATTTAAAATACGACACATCTTATTTTCTTTTTTAATCTATTATTTTAAATTTCATTTTGGCCGACCTCGCGGCCCACCTGAAAGAGGTCCGCGGCCCACAAGTGGGGCGCGGACCACTGGTTGAGAAGCAATGCATTACAGTGTTCCATTTCAAAACGAGCAACGTTGACTTACCTTCCTCATGTACTTCGGGATCATAAGCGGACAAGCGAAGTGTACTCTCAACCGTCAAAATATTAGTAATAATGATAACTATAATAATAAAGATAATATTCTCGATTTATATAGCGCCTATCACGATGTGAATGAGTTGAGAACTGCAGCGTGATCATTTATCAGATCGGATTTGTTATCCTACTGTATATTAAACACACGGAAACTATACAGCCATCCGTTTCGTTATCGTTATTCCGTATACAGTGGCAGTGTCATGCATCGAAATGACGAACCCGTTAATATAGTAAACGCACTTGTTGCAAACGACAATTATGTACTGACAATCATGACAATGGAAATATCGAATATACAAAATATATACTTTATTTGAACGAGGACACTGACAATGAAATTGACTAAGTATAGATTTATATACAATCATATTGCACGGATGAGTAGATATGGAGGGTTGGTTCCACCATGGACCATGTAACATCAATACCACCTGATGGGTCTAAATTGAAAGGTATTATTGTTATAAATATTGACATATAGTTTGTATTGTAATAAGTTCATATTTGATGTACACTATATTGATATCCCATCATGGGATCAAAATAGTTGATACGAAATAATCAGGAAGCGTCAACCGATAGATTTTTCTGGTTTCACGTGGAAATTGTCATTATCATTTGTAACTCGTTGATTCTAAAATCATCAATATTATGTTTCATTGTGTACAACATAACAGCGCGTAGCAAACATAATTGTACATTTACTTTGCCATCACGTTAGAAAAAAACGTATACAAACAACCCAGGAGAACACCCTTATTATGTGGTGAACGTCTATCTATTGTCCTTTATCACCTGACTTAGTAAATACAGTACATGAGCTGCCATGTAATATTTTTGGATATTACATGGCACTGTTACATGGCAATCAGATGATAAAACAGTTGTTAACTTTGCTGTCGGGAAAATCATGGAATGTTCCCCTCGGGAATTTAAAATGCTATTTCGTGAATAAAATATAAGTCCCTCGACTACGTCTCGGGACTTATTTACTCTTCCCTCAATAGCATTTAAAATCCCTCGGGAGTTGAACATTCCGTGCTTTTCCCTCCACCACCAGTTAACAACTGTATAATAGTATAGTTATGCATGTTATTGAGTGTCAAATAATACTTTGAATTCATTCCAACAAACAGGAAACCAATATGATATTGTCTTTGTTATGTGGGCGAGGTCCTTTATTAAGTTGTAATCTGTCAATATGATCTACTTCGTAATGTCTATGGTTTCCTTCCTACTATAGGACAATCATCATATTGTTGTGTTTAATGGAAGTGATATTCAAGAATACCAGTGTGATATTACAGCCATTAATCATTATACGATAATGATCAAGGTTAGTTGGCTGCATGATCAGGCAATAATAGATGCAGTTTGCTTTGAAGGTACAGACATTAATGAACTTGTGTGCGCAATGCACGTAAACTAATGTATGTGTCATGACAATTAAGGGATCTTAAAGTCACTTTTTTGACATGTGCAACAACTGGCAAATGGTTGATAATATGCGTATTCCTGTGATCTGATGTCTACCGAGTGTTAAGTAATGTGCGAAAATTACATGGTAAACTAATGTCATTTGACCAAGTAATAGGCGAAAATGCAATGTGATATTCGGTTCCTCTTTGCAATGACTTTGTAGACAGTTATAATTATCCACTAGAGATAATAAATCTCAACACTTCAATCATACATATCTTTATAACGGAAGAGAAATTTGGAAAACCGAAAGCTGTTTCATGCTTCTATTGGTAATACGAATACAATGAGATATGAGTGAATCACTGAGTTATAAGTAAGATTTGTGGATTTGGACAATGTTACTAGATCCCTTTAAAGCAAAAGTTAAAGGGGCCGCGTCATCGTGTTCGAGGGCGCTATTCAACGGGCGCACGCAGAGGTATAGAACCCTTTAAATAACACCCATTTCTTGCAGCCATTACTTTGTTATGATTGTTTGTTGATGAAACGATCACATTTGCCAAGTATGTTCTCCCTCGTAACCCTGACTGTGTGGGATGTGGTAGAAATTGAATAAGTTTTGGCCGCCATAACAGCTTTTAAAAGGATCTAGACTTTCTAGTAACATTGTCCAAATCCTCCAAATCCAATTGGAATTCTAGCGGTTCCCTCATACCTTGTTGTATTCGTATTAACAATATAAGCATCGGACAGGTTTCTGTTTTTCGAATTTTTCTTTCGTTAAAAAGATATTCACGAATGAAGTGTTCAGATGTTAAACTATCCACTGGATAGTCGTAACCGTGTGCACAGTCAGTGCATTGCCAATGGGTTAGTGGAAATCACTTTGCATTTTTGCTCATTACTCGGCCATATAACGTCCATTTAACTTGAACTTTTCACATAATACCCAATGAACATATCAGATAACAACAATATACATTGTTTCAACCATTCCTCACTGTTTGCACGTGTCAACAAAAATACTAGATCCCTTTAAATCCGTCTTGGGACGCGCGCCGTAACAAATGTCGCCATTGGCTTGGAGGAACACTACTTGGCTCGGGGATGCCGTTTTTAAAGTCACGTGTCATGAATGATGTTTGACAGAAGTAATCAAGTTCCTTCCGCCATTCTAATTTCTTCTGATAAAAATAGACCCGTTGTAGCTATCGCTACTCCACATGTATATATTATCATTATGCACTCATCTTTCGACGTTTCCATAATCAGGATCATGGAGTTGGTCTGACCAATAGTGTTGATTTCTGTAACTTTTACAATTCAGCTCAATGGCTTTTAAAGGGATCTAGTAGCATTATCGAAATCCACCAATCACTTCCCGGTTTGATTTGTGAGCTAGTTATAGGCTTTTGCAAAATAAGCTTTAATAAATCTGCATAAGTGGTTTGATAACGTGGACATTTAATTTTATCAAATGCTACTGTTACCCGCAACGTCCTTTTACAGTTTACAGGTATATATACACTAAAACGAGGACGTTCTAGGTTACAGGTTACAGAACTTTCCATTATAACAAACTGTTTTCATAATCATGACATCGCATGCCCACCTAATCTCATTGACAACACGGTCAATTAAAACCACTATATCGAAACAATAATAAGCTGCAATTTCCTCTATTTGATTGTTTTAAACACGATTAATGGGAAATTAGCCTTGAGACTTGAGGCGTAAATAGTAAAACAAAAAACAAAAACAAACAAATAACTGCATGGGTTATGCTAATCAACGGAAGGCTGTGGCTGCGGGAGTATGAATTACAGAAATTCGGGGGTGGAAATTTAGTTGGGTTTTATAGGCGCATCACATGATGTTGTTTATATTCTCTCAAAATAATTAATAAACATAATAACTTAATATGTTAAAATAATTAAATACGTTGCACATGTTGTTATTGTACTGAATAGGGTAATTTGCTGTTTAGACCAACTTGTTTGTCTGTATATTATTAAGCTAATTTAGAAAATGCATAAAGCGGATAGAACAGCTAGACTTCTTTGTGAATTAGTTTGGCACGTTTTAATAGTCCTAATAACTCATGTTCAAATAAGAAAATACGTTTCACACTTTGTTAATGTACTGAAAAGAGTAATTTGCTGTTTACACCAACTTGTTTGTCTATTAGGAAGTACTAAGCTAATATTAGTTAAAAGGACACAGGAACGAATATAACGGATAGCTGAAAATACGTTTCACATGACTTTGTTATGTTGTATAATATGAAGCCTACTGATCAGAATCTATAGGGTAATTTGGTGTTTAGACCAACTTGTTTGTCTATTAGGAAGTACTAAGCTATATATTAGTTAAAAGGACGCAAGCATGAATGTAACGGATATAGCTGAAATTATACGTTTCACATGACGTTGTTATGTTTTATAATATGTACTGATCCGAATCGGGTAATTTTTGTTGACCAACTTGTTTGTCTGTATATTATTTAAGCTGCATATAACGGATAGAACAGCTAGACTTCGTTGTGAATTAGTTTGACACGTTTTTTAATAGTCATCATACCTTATACGAAAAAAAAGTTCCACATGTTGTTAATGTACTGCATATGATAATTTGCTGTTAGACCAACTTGTTTGTCTATAAAGTATTAAGCTAATTACCACACACATGAATGGATATAACGGATAGAACAGCTAGACTTCGTTGTGAATTAGTTTGACGGGACCTGGTCCTGCCTAGCTAGCTGCTGTCAACAAGTAGTAGACCGCAATGACGTATGGTGTAATTGACCATTTCTGGTCCAAGATAATGAAATGTAGGCTACAACCACACTCGGGTCAACAAGCCACTGTGTCTTGGCTAACGGATGGGGAAATCATGACATAATGACATTGACTGATGATAAACAGAAGAAAATAAGATCTACCTTCAACCACAATCACTCCCCCCCCCCCCCCCCCCCTCTCCCCCCACCCCCACCCCTCTGACAAATGTGTCAAGCCACTGTGTCTTGCCGAGGATATAAGACATGGAATAATGATAAACAGAAGAAAATATCTATACCTTCAACCATAATCACCCCCCCCCCTCTCCCCCCTCTCCCCCCCCCCCCTCTCCCCCCTCTCCCCCCCCCCCCTCACCCCTCTGTCAAATGTATCAAGCCACTGTGTCTTGCCGAGGATATAAGACATTGAATAATGATAAACAGAAGAAAATATCTATACCTTCAACCATAATCACTCTCCCCCCCCCCCTCTCCCCCCCCCCCCCTCTCCCCCCCTCACCCCTCTGTCAAATGTGTCAAGCCACTGTGAATTGCCGAGGATGTAAGACATTGAATAATGATAAACAGAAGAAAATATCTATATCTTCAACACAAACAGTCTCCCCCTTCCTCTCCCCCCCCCCCCCTCCCCTCCCTCTCTATCAAATGGGTTAAGCCACTGTGTCTTGGCTAGCATGCATGAGTAACTAAAATGACATGATAAACAGAAGAAATTATAAAATGGGTAGAAGAATCCCTGCATTCTGATTGGTCAATTAGCGTGTAAAAATTGTTACTGATGCATTTTACTTATGCATTTTACTGATGCATGGCTCACTTTAGTTTGATTTTCTCATTTTTTTTCGCCCATTTTAGAAAACAAATGCTGCACAGGCATATTTCGTGGATCGGTAAGAATTGTCTGCACTCTTTTAACTTTGGAAATGGTCTAAAACCCACTCGCTGAGCTCGTGGGTTTAAACCATTCCAAAGTTAAATTCGTGCAACCAATTCTTACCGATCCACTCAAGCCTGTGTATCATTTTGTATAATAATATCCACCTTCTTCACTAAAACTCTTCCCTTCCTCTCCCTCTTCCGTTCTTTATTTCACTCTCTCTCTCTCTCTCTGCCCCCCCCCCCCCCCCTCCTTAATTTTATAGGGCGGAATGGTGCTAATGGCAGATTCATGTTTGTTCCTTCTTCTTTCTTGTTTTGCTGAAAACGTGTTACAATCATGTTCAGTGAAATCAGGATGTGATCATGCTCTTGTATATTATTATCAATAAACAAGAAATATGTTATGTGCGCGAACAACAAGACAGTATAAACATAATTGTTTCTCTCAATGTATTTCATTTATATTTTCTTGTCATATTTTAGACATTTTTTAAATTTGTAATGATATACAATGTATATATGATTTATATTGGACTTAACTGGAAAAGCACCGTTTACCTTTAGTTTCTTTGCACGTGGAATATAATGTTAAGATTGCCTTCATGACATTGTGTGCAATTTTCCTAAATAAACATGGACTTTGCCTATGACTGCGTTGGCTCTATTTATACGGATACACTTATAATGAGTACCATGCATCGGGTTGTTACAATGAAATGAAGAGCCCCTTCTTGTTCGTTCGGGTCCATTTTGTTCGACAAACATAAACATGATAAATAGCTGTTTCAAAATATAATACACACACGAACACTATATACATTGCACACGTGCGGCACACGTCTATACTAAAGATTCGAATCAATGTACACTGACATCACTCATTGAATCAATACATTTCTGTAAAAGTATTGCTTCGTTCTTGTCCGTTTATTTAGGAAGAAAAAAATAACAAGTAGAAACTCATATATTTGTCGCCCAATTTGTGTCGGTATTATATTACAATGCGGGTAGTGTGCCCGTAGTGTGTGGCGATTACTCTATAGAACTTGTTCACGCATGGTGGCGGCACGAGAATAGAAAACTATTGAACCTGAAGACTTGACATTCTCGCTCCATTCACCAAACATTATTTTGAAACACCTCCAGCGCAAATTGGGAAAATGAAACGTTGTTGATCGAAGAATTGTATGTTTATACAAAGCTACTCGACTATAAAGTCACTAGTCAGGATCTGCTAACAATAGCCTACATGTATTATAATGCAATTAGGATTTTCCGAGTTATTTATTAACAACTTGCATAGGAAAATGAAACGTTGTTGAAGAATAGTATGTTTATACAAAGCTAGTCAGAAACGATCAGTTTCTAAAAGTATAATGTAATTATGGTCTTCCGTGTAGTATACATATATAAATATATCGTTTATTGACGTGACACGCCTTGTGCGTTTAGTTCTATTAGTAAAATAAACATTAACACGTAAATCTGAACATAATGGCTGGAACGTTCAAATTGATAGTTTCAAACTTCAAAGAACTTAACGTAACATCAAAAATAGTTTTGCGCATACTTTAATCAATATTGACAAAGTTAGCTTGTCTTTAGTTCAAATTGTGTTATAGTTATGTTGCAAGCGTTATCATCATGATTTGGATATGAAAATAAATAATGAAATGAAATGAAAATGATGACCAATGTTATATGCCTTACCTTCGTCACTGTTTGTCTCAAATACAACAGAACATCTATCTTGAGAGACATAAAAGACTGGTGGGCTGATAATACAAATCCTTTAACGTTTCACGCTGTAAATACATGAATATAGTTGTCAGTTACTGCATGAATGACGGAATGTATACAGCAAAGTTAGTCATTTTCCTGACATGCCCCGAATCGTCTGCTACATACTTTAGATCGGAAGTACAAATTTGTCATACTAGCGGCTTTTCGTCGTTGATGGCGCAGCTCAATTTTAATCGGAGTGCATCGTTGATCATAATCATACTATTTTACATTATATTATATTATATTATATTATATTATATTATATTATATTATATTATATTATATTATATTATATTATATTATAGTATATTATATTATATTATATTATATTATATTATATTATATTATATTATATTATATTATATTATGGCCAACATACTTGGAACTCAAGCGGTTCTCACATTCCTTATTGTATTCGTATTACCAATATAAGCATTGAACGCCTTTTGGTTTTCCCAATTTCTCTTTTGTTATAAAGATATTTATGATTGAATTTGTTTGATATAAAATTATCTAGAAACTTTGTTGACATGTGCAAAAAGTGACGGATGGTTGATAAAATATGTGTTTCTCTGATCTGAAAAAGAATGTCCACAGAGTAATATGTGAAAATTCCATGTTAAATGAATGTCACATGATCAAGTAATGAGCGAAAAATGTAGTAAGTGATATTCGCTAACTCATTGCACCGACTTTGTAAATAGTTATACTTATCCACTAGATAATTATAAAACAGAACACTTCAATCATACACTAGATAAATATACAACGGAACACTGCAATCATACTTATCTTTATAACGGAAGAGAAATTCGTAAACCGATTCCGTTCCATGTTTCTTGATTGGTTATACGAATACAATGAGTTATATTGTGAAACCGCTAAATTTCCGAGTCATTTTTTAACATACAGTATTGACAATGATATACAATGATGTCATGGGGGGCGGGGCGGGGGGTCGGCACCAGTACTGGACGGCACTTAGGTATACTCAGAGTCCATCGTCAAAGTCCTGGGCCACCGTTCTCTTGCCCGGCACCAAATTGGTCTTCTTACTCAGACCAATGGATCTCTGTCTATTTAATTTCTATTTTGATTATTTTTACATTTCACCTGGAAACCGTTACTCAGTTAACATGGCTATTGGTTGTTCAGAACGCCCCTGTAGGTGCGGTAATGTAGAAGTTAATGGAATATTTGAGCAATAAAATGTTCGAAATAAAACAATCTATGCATAGTTCAAATTAAACCGCATGTTCGCTGCGTGCAAATCCTATGGCAAATGTTGCCACGTTGCTCCACACCAGAACGAGCATATGGCTACGCCGGCGTAGACGGGCCGAACTGTCGGTGAATTTAGGCCCAATGTCAGCGGCATGCATTCATACATGTTTCAACTGATATTTCTAAAAAGTAACGGTATACTATAAAGGTTCGGATTTTTCCACAAAAGTCCTTTTTTATACTATTTCATTAATACTGATCAATTCGTTTGGCTAATAAAGATACTTTCGGTAATTTCCCCAATAATTTGGCTTCAATGCAATACATGAACAACGTTCAAAAGTGCCCCCTGTCCTGAGTGTGTATAATCATGCATTTTTAATTGGCTTACCGTTTGTCAATTTCTCGCACCGTGGTTGTTTATGATTTATTTGTCGAACAGTTACAACATACATAAGCAAGGGATGTTAATATTATGTCATTTATAAAGGTTTCGCTTCGATATGAGTAACAGTATGCTGCATGCGAATCGAAGACAAGAGTAGAGCAGAGGGTATGCAGCATTAAGTCCCGCTCATATATTATTTTGTTGGTGTCCGCTGTTTGTGACTCCTCCTCACAGCGCGTACCCCGGCCAAGCTGAGCAAATAGCACTGTGCCGTATAAGTAAGTACTCGGTCACATCGTCCAGAGAGAAGAGAGGCTCGTGTCACAGGAGTTATCGTCCGCGCCTTATAGATGCAAGACCTTCAAATTGTTTGAAAATCGAAGGGATGAGCAAAATACCAATTTATTTTGGTCTAAAGAATTTGTAGGGAATCTGAATGACATGTATAGTATAGTAACCCCTCCCTTTTATGGCAATAACTTACCGAAATCATTAGTATATCTAAAGAAACTTTAGTGAAAATATTTCATATTTTCTTTCTCGAAAACTTTTCTAATATGCCAACAGGATGAACATTATTCTTCGAAAACTATAGTTGCGTATTAAGATGAATTGAGCATTGATCCTGCATTTTTATCAAATTTATCGATAAAATAATGCATACTGGCTGAATCTACATCAGTTTTCTTAAATGATTACGATCGACAATGTAAGAAAAATACAAAAGAAAGAGAAGTGAAGAAGAAAAGTGGGAAAGACACAATGATTTACAAACCAAGTATTATCAGAATTCAAAAGAGACTTTTAAAGGCGGACACTTTTTCCCCAAGCGGACGTGATATTAGGTGACACGAGGACGTCCGTGCTGACATTTCGTGGCGGGAGAGGGGAGAGGCAAGCATGCCTTGCTTCTTGATTTTATCATCTTCCCAGTTTTATGTCCTGATCGAGCCATAAGCAGCTTATAATAGTCTCACGGACATCAGACCGTCTTCTCAAAAGCAGAGACAAAAAGTAGTGTGTAACTTCAAAAATAATACTAGTAATAATAACAAACTTTAATATTAGAGTTGTATTAATGTTGTTAATTAACGTTTGCATTACAGCGTGTTCATGTATAAAAGAATGATAATATTGATTGAAAATGAGCAAAGAAAAATAGGCTTCGCCGGGAATCGAACCCGAGACGAAGAAGAAGAAGAAGAAGAACAACAACAACAACAACAACAAAAGGAACAAGAACAAGAAGACATAGAGGAGAAAAAAAGAAGACTATTCTGTAGACTAGGCGCTAAAAAGTTGGACATTTGCAAATCTAGTCAGGCGCGCGAAGGACTTCGAGTAAATTATAAAGGAAGAGGAGCGGAGGACGGAAATCAAATAAAGCTTGAGCATTCCCTAACGACGCCGTTATGGTTGTAGAGTAAGGATGCTCCTTCCCCTAATATTGATGCGCAAGTGTTTGCACAGGGGGTTCTATTTCAATGAAATCATGATTGAAAATGGAAATTGCCAGGGCGGTTTACAATCAAAACAAAGATGAATAAATAACAAGACTCCTTCAAGTTGTTATAACGTTATCTCGCGAAGATATTAAATTGTTGGATCATCAGCATTAATCTCAGATTTTTATTAAACGCTTAGAAATTTGTTTTACTCCAGTGGTGAATGTCGACAAATTCGTAATGATCATGTAACAATTAAAGGCATCTAGTAACTTTGTTGGCATATGTGCAAAAAGTGATGAATGGTTCATACAATGTATATTGATGTTATCTAATATGTCCACTGGGTATTGTGTGAAAATTTCAAGTTAAATGTACGTTATTACATGTATTATGGGCGCATAATGAGCACAAATGCAAAGTGATATTCACTAACTCATTGCACTGACTTTGTACACAGCTACGACTATCCAGTGGATAGTTTAACATTTGAACACTTCAAGCGTTAAATATCCTTTTAACGAAAAGGAAATTCGAGAAAAAAAACCTGTCCCATGCTACAAAGAGGGAATCGCGAGAATTTGATTGGATTTTGAGGATTTGGACAAAGTTACTAAATCCCTTTAAGGATCCCAGTTTAATGATATAAAGTGGACACTCACTGGACTAGATTACATTTTTTTCTATGAAGCTTCTTTCATTTTTTTTAAAGTTATAACTTTGGATGCAAAGCTTTGTAAGGTTTTGTTTTTGTTTACATTAAAGTGCTCTTGTTTTACATAGTGATCAGATGATCAGATATCACAATGGAACTTTGTATTAAGTATTAAAGCAATAAATTACACATAATTATATACACAATTATTTAATTACATTTAGATAAGTATAACATAACGAAAATGGACAAAGGAAAAAAAAAAATTATTACGCTAAAAAATAGTGGTCGCAATTTCGCAAAGAAATTCAAAATCTAGGACTAATATGTATATCTAATGATATTATCTTATTTTCTTTCATGGATAATGTGGTTATATAGCGTGGAATAATTTGTCTTCATCCATTATATAATCTTACAATACTTAATTTGACAGATAGTAGCTATACAAAATAGTAAGGACAAATCTAATATTATATATATATGCATGTTCAATAAAAATGTAGAAGAATATAGAAATAGCGAGTTAATTTTGACAACCAGTAAATGAGTTGTTCAATGCAACATGATTCGTCCTTGTACTTAAACCATAGTTATCTAAAAACAAATAATGCAAATTGAAGACATATAGTTTCACATCAATTCAATCGAACAGGAAAAAAGGGTTCGGATGCGATCACTCTGTCTTACTAAATATTCAAGCTCAGATACAAAGAGACCTAATACGTGTTTCTGAATCTCTATTATGTGTGGGGTCTGCGCTCCGATTTAATGTGATTTAGTAACTAGATTATTAGTTCCCTTTTAAACTATAATATTACCTAAAATAATAATGTATTAAAGGCATACATCAATTAAATCAAACGAGAAAAGAGGAAGCTAATGATGCAATTACTATGAGTAAACATGCAAGCTCACTTGCTCAGAGATAAAGAGACATACATCACAATGTTTCTGAATCTCTGTGATATAGTTGTGGTCTGCGCTCGGATTTAATGTGATTTAGTTACTATAGATTATTAGGTCCCTTTTAAACTATAATATTACCTTAAATAACAATGTCGAAGGAGAAAAGAGGAAGCTAATGATGCAATTACTATGAGTAAAAATGTCAGCTCACTTGCTCAGAGATGAAGAGACATACATCACAATGTCTTTGAATCTCTGTGATAGTTGTGGTCTGCGCTCAGATTTGATTTGATTTAGTTACTATAGATTATTAGATCCCTTTTAAACTATAATATTGCCTAAAATAATAACGTATTAAAGGCATACATCAATCAAATCGAACGAGAAAAGAGGAAGCTAATGTTGCGATTACTATGAGCAAACAAGTAAGATCATAGATGAAGTGACATATTATACATCACAATGTTTCTGAATCTCTGTGATATTTGTGGGGTCTGCGCTCGGATTTAATGTGATGTAGTGACTCCCGAGCGATCCGGCCTCACGGTGCTATATCGAACCACTCGCGAACAGGTGTAGGAAGTGGCGCGGAAATCGCGGCGCTAAAACGGTGCGTCACATCGACTCGGCAGTGTCCTCTTCAGCAAAAATACAAAAGGGAGCAAATCGAATTCTGGATTGATTTTCGACTCGAACACAAACACAGCCTCAACTGAGATTTGATTTCTGGTGAGTTGTTTGACAGCGGGGGGAACCGCAGCGATCAAGCTGTCAAATTCACCAATTAGATACCTAGGGGAAATACAGCATAATCATGCATATTCACTTGTTTGAAGCTAAAACAATAATTGATAATTTGGATGGGGGGAATGCATTCAACTAGAACAAAAACCCCAAACTTGTTTTTAACAGAACGGCAAGGCTATACTTATATACAATTATCTTTTATGAAAGTATAATCATGACTTTGTCATTACTATGTGAAATACAATGATTACAAAAGGTAAACGTTTCAATGAATGAGCCATTAGTTGGATATTGCATTTTCAATGTTTAATTGAAAGTTAAATCTACAATGTATGTTTTCAAACAACAGACCGAAAAGGGAACTCTCTTCGTTATAAGGTCATCATTAAATTGTATATGGGGATGGAAATGAAGCAAGCTATTGTCACAGTGCAGAGTATTAATTGTGACGGTACATGTTTGGTAATGGCAATTAAGTCTAGTTTTGTCATAACTTTTCGACATTATATAGGATGGAGGCAATGTTACTGAAGGCTATACCACCCAGTCATACGTCAGCAAGTCGTGTTTCAGAAGCCGCTAATAGTCCCTTCGCAAGTTCGCATCAAAGTACTGGTTTGCATTATATAGAGAGAAGAAAACAAAATGCACCACTTCGTGTTAATGTCCCGTGGCGGAACGCCAACACACTGACTGACGGTGACCACATTTGATTAATTAAAGATCCTCTTTCTCTTTTAGCGCCATCGCGAGAAACCTAAGGAGGGGATCCTTGTCGGATTAGGCCGGCCATCTTGCCCGGTGTCTAAACATTCCGTCTATCGCTCCCATCACCCGCCACCAAGTCAGCGCGGTTCGCGTGGGATAATGTTCCCGCTCAGGAGTTAATGAATGATGAAAAGCGTGCGTGCGGCCAATCGTGTTGCATTTCGCAGCCGTCGACTCGATCTATAAAAACCTTCCGGTGAGTCTTATACTGGGGCCTGGTTCTATAGAGTTTGACGACGGGGGGAAACGAGAGAAGCTTAACATACTCTAGAAATGAAGAAGTGAGCAAGCTCTTTGATTTCTTTCACATTCAGCTTTTAGCATGTGAAAAGAGAGTTATCTGGGCGCATGTTACGTCTTCGATTTTTTGCGATTTGTTTCGCTCTTGTTTACTGTTGTTTTTCCCCCTTAAACAGTTTTTCACGAAGGTTGAGTAAACAGGAGTGCCAGAGAGTCGTATTATAATTGGTTTAGGACTTTGTCTTTCAATTATAAGGTTGTGGGTTCGATTCCCACACCGCGGCACGTGCTTCCTTCAGCAAAACACTTTATCAAAATGTGCTGCTCTTAACCCAGGTGTAGTGAAGTAAGTGGGTACTTGGCAGGAATGTATAATTTTAAATACTTGAGTGCCACAGCCATCATGCATTATAGGCTTTAGCCAAGGTATTGATACTCCGAGTGCTTTTTGAACTTATGTGATTATAGTACACGTTTTACTATATAGAGTAAAATAGCTGCCAATATACAGAGCTTGTTATTCAGTTTCGTAAATGGGGCGCTTCAAGAAATGCTTGTTTGGTGAGGTAATGAATAACCGAGTGTACAATTTGAAAGAGCACACAATTTTAATAACATAATCAAATTTATTTGGTCAAAATCGGTTCCGAAACAGCTGAATTAACCCTAACCCTAACCCTAACCCTAACCCTAACCATAGGTATATTAGATTGGAACAAATGTGAGGGACCAACTTTTATTCGATAATTTAAATTTCAAAATTTAAAAAAATGTTCTCATGACCAAGAAAGTGTTTCATAATAGGGCAATAGCACAAAGTCATACAAACACAAGTTTATAACAAATACCTCTTAACTAGCAAAATTGCAAAATACCTTGATTTTTTTGGGGATTTTCTTCTTGAGCAGTTGAGATAGCCATGGTAATGATGAACCCTCAATCCCAAGGCAAGGCCCCAAAGCATAAACAACGGGCCTGGAGGGTGTTTCACAAAGAAATATTTTGTCATTATGACAAATTTTTATGGTGGCAATATATAGGGACATTTTGGCCAAAATTTGCCAAATTGTCACCAAATCTGTATATTTTGGCCATATTTTGACCAAAATTTCGCCAAAATTTTGCCAAAATATTCCTAGAATACAAATTTGTCACAATGACAAAATATTTCTTTGTGAAACACCCTCCAGGTCGAGCCAAGAGACTGCATCAATGTTGTAATTATATCAACTATTCAAGTATACTGTAAATGTGATACATATATATTACTTGTAATCTGTGGTAGATGTAAACATAGTATTTTGTACCGTGTATTCTTCGTAAGATTACATTAAAGAGATCTAGTTACCATGGTTACAGTATCCAAATCCACACATCTTAAAGGGATCTAGTAACTTTGTTGACAAGTGCAAACAGAGATGAGTGATTAATACAATGTGTGTTGGTATGATCTGACATGTCCACAAAGTAATGTGTGAACATTTCAAGTTAATTGGAATATGTTTTTTTTTACTGAGATATGCAAATGTGCAAAGTGATATTCACTAACTCATTGCATCTGAACATCTGAACATCTGAACACTTCATTGTAAATATCTTTTGAACAAAATGGAAATTTGAAAAACCGAATCCTGTCCCGTGCTATTATTGTTAATATGAATATGATAAGCTATGAGAGAACCACTAGAGTTCCCAGTAAGTTTTGAGGATTTGAACAATGCTACCAAGTCCCTCTAATTATAACTAAATCGGTTCTCACCTACCTTGTTGTATTCGTATTACTAATAGGAGCATGGAATAGTATTGTTTAAATATTTTTTTTAGAATTTCCCTTTCGTTAAAAAGATATTTACGATTGAAGTGTTCTGATTGTTAATTATCCATTATTTATTATCCATAATTTAATTATCCACTAGAAAGTTATAACTGTGTACAAAGTCGGTAAAATGTGTTAGCGAATATCACTTCCAATTTTCGCTTATTACTCGGACATAATTATGATATACATTTAACGTGAATTTGTCACACATTACTCGGGGGACATATCAGATCACAACAATACAAACTTCATTCACAATTAACCACTTTTTGCACGTGTCAGCAAAGTTGGTTAAAATCGTCGGAGGAGATAATGCAAAACCGTTCAAATTGGAGGTAAAATATATATATTTTTTAATGAATTTTATATCTAATATCAACGTATACTACGACATTTTTAGGGAACATTATTAATATGAACATAATCTTATGTATTATTTTGTATAAAAGCTTTAAATTGGATGCTTTTCCTGGGCATGTGTTCTATTTATTTTCTCCATATTCATTTTCGCAAGTATCATAGCCAAAACTAATTCTGCCATGGCATGATATTTTCAGATAGCTGATGTTTTAATCGAACCGTGTTTGTTTGTTTGTGTGTGTTTTTGTTTGTTTGTGTATGTGATTTTGTTTGTTTATTTTTAACAACAGTTGTTGTTTTTTACAGATGTACATCCAATTTATTGTAAATCGAGGCTCTACCATCGACTTCTCATTCATCCAATAGGGCCTGCATGCTTTCAGTTATACACTGTTAAAACGCTGTGTAAACAAATTCAACAACTTGTTGAAATTTTTCAACAACCGCTGTTTGACATAATTATGAACCATCCAACTGTTGTTGAAAACATTCAACAACCCCAGTTGTTTAAAGTTTACACAACTGTTGTTTTAATTTGTTCTACGACTGTTCTACAACTGTTGTTTAGAATACATTTCAACAATCCCGTTTGTGAAATAGCAAATACAAAACAAGATGTAAAAGCGGCACGGGTAGGATTCGAACCGGGGGTCTTTGGATTATGAGTCTCACTCTCTATCGACTGCGCTATCTCGGTTCGCTTGGTTTGCGAAGAGACAAAAGAGGTTTTGACGCGGTGATTTTGCGGTCGAAACTATCACGTGATTTAACACGTTTCATCAACGCTTGAACAATGGCCGCTTGACGCAACCCTTCTTCATACAACTTATCATGCTACACCTAAAGTTGTATGAAAACAACCATTTTTACACAGCGTTTTAACAGTGTAGACAACTATAGCCACATCATTTCATGCCTGGTATATCAACCACTATCCAGCAATTACTGCGCACTTAATTATGAAATATCCTATAGTGTAACTAACGGGCTTGCCTGGTATATCAACCACTATCCAGCAATTACTGCGCGCTTAATTATGAAACATCCTATAGTATAACTAAGGGCTTGCCTGGTATATCAACCACCAGCCAGCAATCGCCGCGCGCTTAATCATTACATATCCTAAAGTGTAACTTAGGGGCTTGCCTGGTATATCAACTACCAGCCAGCAATCACCGCGCGCTTAATTACACTTCCTCATGTCAGGGCTTTACACGTTTAACACGTCTGACAGCTGCCAATTCTCCGGGTAATTTGTGCCAGTTTACCCCAGCCCCCAGGCAAAGTAAGTTCACAATCCACGTCAAGTAAACGAACCAGACACCGTTTCCGCCGCGAGCATCGCACGGCGTTAGAAGCGCCAACGGGGAACTTGACTATATCCTAGCGTTACAAACCATTGATTTTTCCTCTCTTTTTTGCGTTTATGTCAAAATCTCACTCTATCCATCTTAAGTCTCTTATTTGCGGCTAAAAAGTGCGATGCGCGGGAGATTTGTCACGGAAAGCACATCAAATATACACCACGGATGCTGGTCGATTATCCACCACCGGTAGACGTAAGCACCAGCCACTCAGACGCGTCATGCGCAGTCGACGCGCATCGGCGCAACGTGTTACCATAGGGGCATGTTGGGACATACTCGAACAGAACGACTGGGAGGGTGTGATGGACGAATTAGTTGCGCATGCAGGTGTTGAAGCTTATTGCGCATCACCGCTGGTTCTATCTCCTCTGGCTACCATCGCGCTGCTCCTACAAGGCTATCGGTTTTCCTCCCGTCAGCCTCGGCTCACCCACTGCCGGCATACCACCTACGATCGATCACATTAATGAAATTTTCACTTGCGCGCCGGATCCGTGCCGTGATGGTGAAGTGAGTTATCTGCTGGAGCCACTTAATATAGATACAGACCACTTTCACACGGGTATTCAAAGTCAAACCAGTTGTTGTTGCGGAAGACGTTTACCGTATAATCATTCGGCTAATCAACAAATAAGTCAGTATTGATGAAATATGGCTTAGGGGAAAATTACCATCACACATGTACATTTCATATACATATATAATTACATTATTAAAAAAGCATAAAATAAAAGAATACATGAATTATGGTGGTTATTATACAAAAGCATATTCTATCATTACCTGTCACATGGTTTCGTCACATAAATTATATAGGACTATGTTGTTATGTTAAGGATGGGCGTACAAATGCACATGTGCACACATTTCATCGGCTAGATCAATGTATCGTATAATATCTTATATAGACTTTATATTGGCGTTTTCACTACCGCTTCTAAAATTACATCCTTTATTTTCTAACCTACAAGAGCATTCTCCATTATACAAATTCTAATTCTATTGTTATAAATAACTATCAAGTAATGTTTCAAATAATAATTAATGAGATAAATTCCGTTGTATAATTTCGGTAACTTTGGCAAAGTGGTTGGGATCTGAAAGCGGTAGCTGATGAATGGGATGCGAGGAGAAACCTATCCCTATCGGGGGTGAAGAGTCCGAGGGAATGAAGCTACTTAATTGAAAAGAAAAAGGGCTGCTTCTATCGATTGATTGCGGGATCGGAGAAATATATCTTGTTGATGCCAAAAAAGGACTAGTTGTGAATGCAGACCCAACCCATTCCTACAAGACTGTAAGACATACTAGAACTGTTACCATTCCTTATTAAGACAGAATGAGTTACTGGTATTTCTTGTTGATACCCGAAGACTAGTTCTGATCGCAGACCCAACCCATTCCTAATGACAGAATAAAGTTTATTTGATCAAAATCGGTCCAGAAATGGCTGAAATATCAATAAACATAACCCTTTGTAATAATTGTGGGGCCCCACAATTATTCGATAATTTTGAACCAGCCGTTAATTTTTTTTTAAATTGCAATCTCTTTCCAAAATGTACAAAAGAGGTTTTTAAATAGTTGTTGATTATCTCTCTATCTAATCACTATTTCAACTAAACACCACATGCACAATACTTTATTTTAAATGGTTGAAACCAATGAGTTTTCAGAGAGCGCCCTCTTGAGTTTTAACGGCTCTTTTTGAATGATAACAGGCTTTTTACTTAGTCATTTGTAATTTGTCATTCCTTTCGAGCATGGTGGAGTTATAACTGTTAGTTTGTAATGTAATGGTGCAGGTTTTGGTTACTCAAATTCAGTTTGACCCTAACTGTACTCTCTTTACCAAAACTCAACTATCCATTTAAATACTCGATTAATTGCGTGCATGTCAATTATGCACACCCAACAAAAATGTGCACCCTTCTGCTTCAATGTGAATAGAATCAAGGTAACACTTTTTTGAATTATTCACAATAAAAATTCCAAAAGTTGTATTTATCACCCAGTATTTGTAGTTACTTGCTGTTTGTTATCTAACACAACTTTCTTTGTTGTTTACATTTTCATGATACAATGAAGTAGAAGTAGAAAATAAATGTCCAATATATCAAAGATCTTTTCCAAAATATGCCTTTGAAGATTTTGTTTATTACGAAGACAACTTTTCTCACAAGATCAAGTCATAGTTTAAAGTCATCCATTAGCTTTGCAAAATTCAACCAAAATCGAGTTTTCACACTTCTCGTATACCTTGTTGTTTGGCGTATATGGTAACAACAGAATGACATGGGTTTTGATTTTTCAAATATCTATTTATGATTGAATTTGAAAGTGTCTATGGACGCTTTCAATCGTAGTCAAAATTATCCGATTTCGAATACTCAAACGATAAACGTAAACATTATTATTTCTCTATGAAAATTCCACATACTATTCAGAATCTTACAATGAAATTGGTATAATTATGCTTGAAGTCTCAAATATTACTCGTGGGACAAATTAAGTTAAGGGATCTGTTTAAATAGCTATGTATTTGTTACATAAACATTATGCAAAATCTCACAGTATTCTCATAAGGAGAAATTCTTGCATGTAAACCTTGTATACACGTTGAAACTGCAAGTTCATGCAAACTAACAATTTATAATTTCTCCAGGGGATTCGAGAAAATGTTATAGCTCACACACTATCCAAGTAGTAATTGTTTCAACTTTCAACATGTCCAAGTGGGATTTATATCTGCTTCCCCATACTTCAAATCCATACACATGAGGCTGTATATGGCTGATTTTTTGGAAGAGTATTCCAGCCAGTCGTCTGTGTCACCGGAGCAGCGGATAGTGCTATGGCACCGCGTTCCCATCCTTCCGGTTCCCCATTTATACATCTGGGTAGACATGGTTAGAGAGCAGTAATTTGGATTAAATGCCTGACTGAATGACATAAATGCTGAGGCATCGAACGGTTTCGAATCAAGGATCCTGCATGTGATTGGAAACCATGCGCACATGCGATCGTGCCATAACACTACCACAATACGCTGATATGCTGAAAAACAAATTGGAAGTAAAAGAAAGAAAAACAAAACAATAATCATAATGCGGTAGACCAGCACGCATAAATCAGGAAATGCCAAATAGACATAAATAATTATTTAAATTCAAGTAATTCATTCTCCAAATTTGAATAATTAAGCCATTAAAGGTATAGTTTTTAAGGGACACGGGGGGTGTTTCACAAAGATCCTAAGTTGAACTTAACTCTAAGTTGGACTTAAAAAGTATGGAAAGCCATTAGTTTCTTTGAACAAATTGTTGTTAAAGTTCGTTTTCAAAGGCATAAAATGTTGATTCAAATCATATATATTTTCTATTATCAAAAAGATTTCATGTTCTTGATGAAAAGTCTAAAATACTTGCATTTTTGCTTTTGAATATATTTTATTCCAAGGCTACAAATGGCTTTCCATAATAGTTAAGTCCAACTTAGAGTTAAGATCAACTTAGAATCTTTGTGACAACCAGTCCGAATCCTGTCACAGGATGTGTGCTGAATAATGTGGCCTAAATGCTTGGTCATGAGGAGATGTTGTTGTATATAATTATACCAAAGACTTGGGTACTTAACATCATTAAATGTTCCCTCAGGATTCAGCATGAACGTTTTGTGAAGGCAATAATTCCCATCAATATCATTGCAAATCCTTTGGAAAGGAACATTCCGTGATATATTGCCTCCTCCGACAGTTAACCTCTATAATGTCTTTTAACTAAGCCAGTGAGATATGCATATCATATATATTTGTTTTAATGTGAAAGAGCTGAACTTTGTACAATTTAATTCACACTTTTACAGAATGGTGACGTCACATATAACTCTCTATGTTGATATATAAAAACCGTTTTTGACACTATTTCTACTCGGTGGTAATCGAGCAGAGCGCGGGTTGTCTATTAGGTCCAAAACACAGTTAATTCTAGACCATGAGATAAGATTCCAGTCTCATTCTATATATAAAATCTATACATAATTGGACTGTACATTGGAATTGGTTTTTATCAAGGAGGTATCTTTCTCATACCTCCTTGGTGCCTTTCAATCTCGACCAAAGAAATAAACACAAAATATGAAGTTGTGGCGGTGCGGATGTCGGTCAACGATTGTTACATATTCTTTCTCGTATATATATATATAGTTTGAGGGCAAGATGTCAGTCTGTTTGGGGCTAAGAAAAGGGACGGCTTCTGATCAAGTATCCATGGTATATCTCGGAGAGTTGTTAGCCGGGGAGAGTGGGCAGTGAGGTTGATGATGAGATGCAATGAGGTGAGCGCGAGGTCGGGTGATGGAAATGAAGCCGACCTATTTGGTGGGGAGGTGAGGACGGGGTGGGTGCATGCTATCGATACGAGAGGTCTGATCCAGTTGAAGATGATACTTTAATCGAAAGGCGGCGCCAGGCTAGGGATGTTGTCCTGTAAGGGATCAGACCAGCTCCGAGCCCTTTTTCTTTCTGTGGCAAGATAAACACAATCCATACTCACACCGGCTCACGAGTACCTGACCGTATTCATTGTACTGTGTCAAGCAGGGGGAGACCTTAAAGGCGTTATGACCTTTTTAGTAACGGACACTGCCCATGTCCAGTGCATGCAGTGCAGAGAGCTTTGTGTCACAATTTGACTAGTACCGAACGATGAAGTTACAAAAATAATGCGCACACATTGAATTACTCCATCTTCTGTATAATAATAAAACTACAAAATGTCCCTTTCTTATCAGTTTGCACATTGAAAGTTTGATTTTACTATTATGCGTTTGACTATTACAATGAAAACACATGTTTCTCACAATAAGTATAGTAAGTTTTTCTAAAGTAAAAGGATCGAATTATCTCCAGTATAACAAATAATGTAATTAGACCGAAAAATCAGTCTCTATTCCGCGACGGTCGGTTGTACTGCTCCATTGAGATAGTACGAGTCGCCATTGAATCACACATGTTACGGCCGCGGCCGGTCGACGCATTAAAAACATGCAGTGAGCCGGCGGAATCGACCAGATTAGTCCGGCTATAGGTAAGCATGTTGGTAAGGGCTGAACAGGTGGTGGTGTTGTGGCACGATCGGGTAAGCGCTTGACTGCAAAGCACGGGAGCCGGGTTCGAACCCAGATTGATGCCGCCAGGTACAGCACTTGTGTCCTTCAGCAAGGCACTTTATCCACATTGCTGCTCCCCGCCCAGGTGCAATATGGGTACTTGCGGGATGAATGAGAGTGTGTAAAAGCATGAGTGCACTACAAAGTAGCACCTGCTGGAATGTTCCCCAGGGAGTGGAGAGAGTGCAAAAATAAAGTGCGGAAGTGTATCAAATGGCCGATTTATAAATAATGATATTAAATGCAGGTCCCTCTGAGAGAACAGATCAAAAGAGCATTGAAGAGGCTAAATATATGACTAAACAAAAAGTTTTTGACTTGGAATAATGCAACTATATCTCTATTATGTGTGGTACTTCAACAATATGTTTTCATATTCACTGCTGTACAGCATGTTTTTGCAAAATGTACAAACCTCGACCATTACTAAATCATATCTCGAACAGTATCTAACAGTGCCCTACACAAATAAAATGTTCAACCATCTTTCATAAGGGTGATGGCAAACGACTTTAGGTACTGATAAGTATGCTCATGAACGAGAAATGAGTGCTCCATCCCCGGCGAAGAGCGGGGGAGTCAACTTTCAGTGAAAGGTATAAAGGACACGTATATCTGCTGCCCTCCTTTTTAATACTCCGACAAACAAAAAATTGTATTAGACATTTCTACAAGAATTTGTATATTTCATGTCATCTGATGAGTTGTTCAGACAATTTCAAGTTATTTTGGTAAATATATAATAATAACACATTTAATCAATTTGTGTGAAAAAGCACCTTTTCAATATTATTCTCTCTTACTGTATTTACTGCCATGCAAATTTTGGATTTTCTAAAATTTACATGAAATAATAAAAATGGAAAAATACTGAAGAATGAATGAGAGAGAGAAAGAAAAAAGAATCAATTCAATGTCTGATTATTTTATATTTATAAATTCAATTTCCAATGGTATACTTATATAGATATGTAAAATGTAATTATTATAATCATAATTATAAATGTTGTTTTTCCCCTTTTATTTTGTTTCACAATGATGAAAAAGCAGCCTTTTAAGAAACTCATTTAAAACAACCAATTGAAAACGAAGCAAAAATTTTAAAAGAAATCTTCTGCTAAGGGGAGAGGGATAATTAAATTGTTAAATTTGAATTAAATCACTTTTATTTGTCAACATTAAGTATGCATGTCACCATTAGAAATAATAATAGTTACTACAAAAGTCAACATCGATAATAAATAATGAACACTGGATGTAATCGATTATTTTTGTATTGTTCGAGGTCATAGAAATAAGGAAATTCCTAATTAAATATATAAAAAAGTGAAAAGAAGTTACCTTTACGCACAAAAGATGATGATATAATAATTGTAGGATCAGAAAAGTACATAATTACATAAAAGACCTGGTTCATCACATGGGTTTTCATAGTCAGAGGGATTTCCTTAAAATTGGTTATGATGATATCTCTATTGAATCATTATTTTAACCAACAATCACATTCACAACTTTTTGAAGAAACAAACTGGTTGAAACTTTCAGGTTTCTATAGTGGGCGCCTTCTGTGGCTGCATTTTAAAATAAAACAACCTTCTAACTCAGCCATTTATATGTGTATTTCTTCCATTCGAGCGTGGTTGAGTAAACGTACAAGTTCTTATAATGATAATAATATACTCGATTTATTTAGCGCCAAATATGATTGATATTTAAGCATCTCTAAGCGCTTTACAATTATATTATTACCCCGGTCATAGGATACACTGCGCACACAAGGTTTGACCATAACAGGTACTATCCCTTTATCGTTGCATATCAAAATTAAACATGTAAAGCCTATAACATGTATAATGGCACTTACGAATAAATATAAATTTGACTACAATTAGGTAAGATTGTGTTTTCCCCTTTGTTCTATTTGGTGCCTTTCTATAATTAATGATAAAGATAGAAATGGTCCAATTACCTTGTTCTTGTTCAAATATCACGCCAAACAAATCTTATCAAACTATAAACGGGAAGGGTTCAATACGATTCGCTTTAACTTTTTTTTGCCATGATCCGTTAAAGCGGTCAAACTTTCAGTTGTTTTTCAAGGGAAGGATTTCAAACGTTCTAGTTCCTTTGGCAGATGAACGGGAATGATACAGATATACAGATACAGAAAGGATAGAGTAAGCGAGGCGGGTAAAACTTTGATTTTGTTTTAAATCGATATGAGGTTTGGGTTACGGGGTTATCTGTCAGTATGTAGCTGAAATGGGAGCATGAGTGGTAGAGGATGAAGCGAGCTTGGCCCAGTAACATCCAGAATGGATACCGCCCGCTCGATACAGGGTCGGGCTGATGCCAGACTTGGGGGCGGGAGGGAGGGAGGGAGGAGTATAAACATCCCCGCTCGCTCGATTTGGGGTCAGGATGGTGGCAGACTTGGGGGCGGGAGAAAGGGGGGAGTAACATCTCCGCTCGCTCGATTTGGGGTCCGGCTGATGGCAGACTTGGGGCGGGAGGAATGGAGGAAGGGGGTAGTAACATCCTCGCTCGCTCGATTTGGGGTCCGGCTGATGGCAGACTTGGTGCCTGAGGAACAGAAGAAGGGGGAGTAACATCCCCGCCCGCTCGATTTGGGGTCCGGTTGATGGCAGACTTGGGGGCGGGGGGGCGGGGGGAGTAACATCCCCGCTCGCTCGATGTGGGGTCCGGTTGATGGCAGACTTGGTGGCGGGAGGAAGGGGGGAGTAACATCGCCGCTCGCTCGATTTGGGGTCCGATTGATGGCAGACTTGGAGGCGGGGGGAAGGGGGGGGGGGGGGGAGTAATATCCCCGCTCGCTCGATATGATGGGGTCAGTCTAATTCCAGACTTGGGCATGTTGGGGGCGGGAGTGAGAGGGGAGTAACATCCCCGCTCGCTCGATATGGGGTCATGCAGACCCAGGCATGATGGCAGACTTGGGAATGCTGGGAGCGGTAGAAACGGATGGGTGCAGACTTTATATTAATAGATTCAGCTCAGATCACGGCGAGTCAATGTGAAATCAAAGTCACTCCCATTGCATACTTAGATATTATCGAAATGCCGATACGTCGCACACATTTTTGTCTCTTAACTTTCATAATAACCTGTTCATCAACATTAAAATCATAAGCTCCATAGTTCATCTAGTAGGTGCAATTCTCGCTGATTATTAACATGAATGATGAATCCTAGGTTTCAGTCTCGTTAACAGCTACAAGAAATCAGTCAGATTTATGATTTATTTGAGATGATGTTGTATAACGCCTAAATGAAAGCTATAAGGTTGGGAGGAAAGAACCAAATTGTGCCAAAGTATCCTGCCGAAGTACACACTTGTTTGTTATCCTAGCAGTCAATGGATCACCTTCAATAAAGAGTCGGTATAATCGCGAGGGACCTGACAGTTCTTTAACATCTTCCCAAGATAACAACATTATTCAATATATATATTTAATATACACTTTATGTATTTGATATAATTATGATAACATATTATACTATTATACAAATTATTAAGTTTACACACACACACATACATAAACGCACACCCACACAAGCACAAACACACACACACATACAAAAACGCACACCCACACAGACACATACACAAAACAAACTTATTACTGATATTATAGATTATTTGAAGGTTTATTATATACATTCAATCATGCCTTTAATACCACCCAACGGAGACAGAAGAAGGTAGTCTTTATAGATATATTATGGTCGTCATATAATATTATACATATAAACAAATTATGTGACATTATCAGAAACCACCGGCACGAAAAAAACAAAACAGGTAACGAATTCTCGATGCGTTCTGGTTTGACAAACCACTTCTTCGGGGGGCGCTAACAATAAAATGACACGAGAGAATTGAGAAATGGACATTAAATAAATGTCGCGTATAAGTGGGCCGATGACGGATGCGCTATTATTCTCGCAGCCTCCCTGAAGGTTGCAAAACGATTTGAAGAAGCTTGTCGAGATTGCTTGTCGAGCTCGTCTCCTCGTCATGCTTATCTTTATCCGCCGCGAATGGTGCTTATCGATCGAGCAACTGATTAAACAGAATTAGGGATTGAATGAGGGCATGGTTGGTGCGATAGATCAGAGAGCGAGAAGCAAGGCTTTCATCTCTCTCTAGCTCTAGCTTTAGTCGGCCCTCGTGGCTCTCCGCTCTTCAGCCTTTTCACTCCCTTTTCTCAACAACCCCTTGGAAGAAGAAGCGCCGAGGAAAGGAACTTGTTGAAATAAGATCGATACATATAGGCCAATGCTGATCACGTGTACATCAATAAGACGTCACCAGAGTGTATAAATGCTACTTAAATAATGACCAAGAAGTATATCGACTTAATTTCCGAAAATTATAGGCTTTCTTTTAATTTCAAAATAATAACGACTTTGACTTTGATTCGTTTGTAGATCTGTTTTGTTTATTTGTTGGGGTGTATCTTTTATTAATGACCAAGGAGTTTTGACACGAATTAAAAATATATAATTTTTTAT
This sequence comes from Echinarachnius parma, assembly GCA_037951105.1. Classification (NCBI taxonomy): domain Eukaryota; kingdom Metazoa; phylum Echinodermata; class Echinoidea; order Clypeasteroida; family Echinarachniidae; genus Echinarachnius; species Echinarachnius parma. The sequence goes on from JBAMJV010005874.1 coordinate 149,113, forward strand.
TTTATTCTATTTCGCCGAGCGACCGACTGACTCTAAATAGTTGTGATGGTTATCGATGGTTGTTTTGAAAGTAACCTTTTTGTTTTTAGCATAATTGATTTTGCAGAATTGCACACTTTCGCAATGATAACAGTTGATTTCAATGTATGATTACAAATCATAAGTACTTGCATCCAAGTAATTCAATACAAATTAAGACTATTAAGACATAAGACATTTGTTTAATGGGGCGAAGTAAACGACAACAGAACATTTGGAGACAATATGAAGTTAATGCGTGTATATGAAGACTAGAACTAAATAAAGCTAGACAGGGGAAAGGAACGAAAGAAAACTGTATTGGACGGGACTGGAAAAAAACAATTAAAACATTAAAACATTGTTTTTGTGTTTAAAGTCCAAAGGAAATGAGGAGTGCTATTATTCTGAGGGGTGTAAAAACACAACTAAGTCTTACTCTCTCAGGCCAAAAGAGGAATCCGCCTCGCTCCACGGACTGAAAATGTCATCCAATTGAGGGGAGGCAAATTGGCATCTCGTAATACCCCCCCCCCCCCCTTCCCTTCCCGCATCCCTCTCCTCTTTACTCACTTTAAAGAATGTAAAACGCGGCCCGACCTGCATCTCCCGATATTATACTGCGCGGTCTAGATGCCTCCTCACGCTCTGCACGCCGGGAACAACCACTAACAAGTTAAGTAAGAGTAACAAAAAAAAGGGAACAGAGGGCAGGGAAGAAGAGAGAAAGGATCTTATATACCTAGAGGGGGGGGGGGGGGAAGAGTGGGAGAGAGGCTGAGAGAGAGGGGAGACCTTTAGCGTCAGGTGGGGGTAAGAAGTAAACGTCACGAGCCCCGATTCCCATTCTAATTTCCGACTGGTTTGAAGTTTGGAGGGCGAGGTGCGTGAGGGATGTACCGCGAATGGTATCCATCAACTCGGTCGCCGCGGAGTCACACGCGCAGAAACTTTCAGCTGAGCGGGGAGACTTTATCATTTCTCGCTCTCACATCAGCAGTTCAAAAGAGCGTTTAGTGTTCATCCTGCAACGTACCATTTTAACATCATTGCTGGTCAACAGAAAATTGAAAACCTTTTTGTGAGAAATTAATTTACCTTAAACTCGTTGTTTTTAAGAAACATTTCCCTCGTTTCGTTAACTTCATTTTGGGATCATTCATAACACAGAGATATCTTTCTTGTAGCAGCATCATGGGTAAGTTTACATACTATTTTCAACCAATTTGTATCTATATAATGCAATGTTCAATTATTACTTTCAACCTAGGATTAAAATGGTTGTTGTATGATGCATTTATCACCATGCTATCATGTTACAAAGTATATATAAACATGTTTTTTTTTATTTTTATTATATAGGCCTGCAGAATCATAATAATCATTATCTTATAAATTGCAAAATACAAAATAAATAAAAAAAAACTTAAGGATTTTAGATTTTGTACGTTATTCTATTAGTTTGGTCGTTTTCTCGTGATTGCTTTTTGTAGATGAATGCAATATGTCGATCATCAATTACTCCTGCAGGTTGACAATGTTTAAATTGATTCCTTGAAATTGATATAAACATGAGTATTGTATTATGATGTTTAATTCACCAAACAAAACACTTTTACTTATATATTGAGTAAAGTGTATACTGTCCTTCTTCTACAGATCGAAATTATTTAGCTGTAAGATACATGTATAAGAAAATAATTATCATTCAAGAAAAGCCTTATAGTATTGGACTTGAGAATAACTTTTCGTGGAATGATATTGTCATTTAATTAGTTTATGTATCATTTTAATTCTTTATTATTGCAAACTGTCATATTTCACCAACTTGATATACGTAGAACTTCCTCATAATATTATGTACTTCCTATATCGTTTATTCCCCGGAATGTTTTTATTTTTTCAATGTGTGTTCACTTTTAATTGTTTACGTATATTTCACCATGCAGGATGGCACTTTGAACAGCGAACATTTTATATTATGAAGATTGTAGCTAGAATTCGGTTGTAGTTTTTCCTACAGTTATTGAATACAAGTATTACGTAAACATTGACATTACCATTGTATAAGACCTGCATCAAATAACTATTACAAAAAATAGCCTACATGTTATTCCCCAATATTCCATACATCTTTCCAAATAGATTATGACTGTGTTCGTTATAAATTACATTTTTCTTCTGCAGTACGAATTGCTAACAAGCACTGTCCACCCCCTTAAGGGGCCCAGTGGGGTATTATTTGCCATTTTCGCGCACTTTCACGGAATCATGAATATCTTTCAAACTATTGAAGCTACCCCCTACAAACCATATAGTACTGCTGGAAAGCTAGAATGTGAGGAATCCAAAAAAATAAACAGTTAGACAATAGGACTTAAAATAAGAGCTCAAAAGGCAAATATATAAATAACAAATAAAAAAATAAAAAAATTGACATGCCATCATTCAAATCGCATCTTCTAAAAATGGTAGGGGTATACATCTTTGTTAATGTAAACATAGAAACTACAGAGATAGACAAACAAACTAATGGTGGCTTTTTCTAATATTCATCCATCTTCCTAGTGAAATCAAAATTTAAAAAAAAATCAGAAATGGGACACATAACATAACATAATTTTTTTTTCTGTAGAGATACCTCTAAAAGCCACCATTATTCTCTTCATCTCAGAAAAATGAACAATCTCTCCAAATTTCATTGAATTTGAGTGAATACTTTTCAAGTTTTTAGAATTTTAGTCTAAAAAATTTGATTTTCGGCAAATAAGCTTGAAAGGTCATATACAATATTGATATTTGTTTGATAAATGTGACATGAACAAATATAGGAACATAGCGGGATAAATAGTCGGTAGTTTAGGGTATGTTAATCACCTATAAACTGCCATGTTTATTTTCTGCATGACATTAGATGTTGTTGCTTTGATTTGGGACAATTTTATTTGGTCTATTTATGAAAAGTACAATTAAAAATCTCCAATCTAAGCCAGAAAAAATCACTTTCGGCCCCCAAAATGTACAACATTGATAACGAAATCCTTAATTTGTCTTTTTAATAGCTACCCTCTACCCCACAATGTATGTATTTTCTTAAAGCTTAGAATCCATGGATCATTTTAAGATAAAAATATCAATTTTGGTGAAAAAAAAAAATGAATACCCCACTGGGCCCCTTAATATAGGTTGCACCCTGCAAAACACCGTACCGTGTACGGACGTGTGAGGGGACACGAATTGCGTTATTAATTATTATGGAATGATTATTGTCTTTTGTAAAATAATATTTAGTATGAATTGCTAAAAACACCCACTTTCCACCCCTGTGTCTCGATCAGGTCGCCGAACCCCGTACCGCGTAAGGTGTGCGGAGCGACACGAATTGCGTTATTAAATATTGATTATTGTCTCGTGTATAATTGCTCATAATCACTTTCAATCCTTGTGTCTCACTGCAGGTCGCACCCTGCCGAACCCCGTATACCGTGTAAGGTGTGTGGAAACACGAATTGCGTTATTAATTATTATTTAATGATTATTGTCAGTCTCGTGTATAATTGCTCATAAATCACTTTCCACCCCTGTGTCTCACTGCAGGTCGCACCCTGCCGAACCCCGTGTGGGGCGACACGTATTGCGTTATTAATTATTATTGAATGATGATTGTCTTGTGTATAATTATTAGTATGAATTGCAGCTAACACCCATACTGTCTACCCCTGTGTCTCACTGGCAGGTCGCACCCTGCCGAACCCCGTGCCGTGCAAGGTGTGCGGAGACAAGAGCTACGGCAAGCACTACGGCGTGTACTGCTGCGATGGGTGTAGCTGCTTCTTCAAGCGCAGCATCCGCAGGAACATGCGCTACACGTGCATCGGCAAGGGGAACTGTCTCGTCGACAAGGCGAGGCGGAACTGGTGCCCGTACTGTCGACTCAAGAAATGCTTCGCTGTCAACATGAACAAAAGTGGTGATTGGTTATTTGGAGAACTTTCAGCTTTAAATTGAAATCAATTTTAAAATGCTATCATGTGGTTTCATAAAATAATATGAATTTGAGAATATAAATACGTGTATAATTATATTTTATAACCTTTTCCAACTTTCAAATACATGAAATAGCGCGTAGAGATACTGCATGAGACACTTTAATGAAGTTTGAGAACATGATATAATGTGATGAAAGTATAATACTGTCAAGATTATAAGCCATTTATATGTTTTACTACCATTCGAGCATGGTCGAGTTATAACTTTTAGTTTTAAATGATATTGTACAAGTTTATTTAAATTCGGTTTGACCAGAACTGTACTATCTCTTTAATGCATGTTTAGCAATTTAGAAACTGCGCGATACTTTTTGTTAAAAAAAACCCTGTTATTCATGTTGCATTCATCATTAAAGGGGTATTCCGGGCCTGATAAAACCATTCGTTATTTGAATAAGCAGAATAAGAGGCATAATTGGTGAAAATTTGATCAAAATCAGACAAGAAACACGGGAGTTATACCTATTTGAACATCATGTAGTAATGAGCGATCGTTTCAAAATTGCCGCCATATGCAACATCATAGACGAGCAACTCGCCATGGCTTTAGTACATGAAAATACACTTATTTCTCATTTTCGCTGCTAAAAATTAAAATTTCTCTGCTTGTTTTCACGAATTCATAGAAGAATATCGATGTGCCAACCTATTTGTAATTTGTAAGCTCATAAATGTGCTTTATTATCAAGAAAATTTAAATTTTGTAAAATTTTCATGTAGAAGTCAAAATGGCTGCAGCTCGCAAGTGACGTCACGATTGATAGCAATTGCGAACGATACTAAAATCGGAGCAAAGTTCATCCTGTCATAACTTTTGTATTGCTCTACCGTTTTGGCTCAGATTTTCGATCATGATTCTTCATATTCACTTCATTTTATAGCAAACATCACATTTCTGGGGTGGAATTCCCCTTTAAAAGGCCTTTGAAAAGTATCTAGTAACATTGCCAAAATCCAAAAAAGAATACTTAGAACTCTAGCGGTTCCCCTATACCTCTTTGTATTCGTATATACCAATAGAAGCATGGAACAAGTTTCGATTCTCCCAATTTCTCTTTTTGTTATAAATAGTTTATGCATAATTGACGTGTTCGTATTTATAATTATCTACGGGAGAATTTTCTTTTTTTTGGCAAAGTCAATGCAAGGAGTTACTGAATATTATCTCTTGGTATACTTGACACTCATTTGCCATTAATTTGTCACACATTACTCAGCGGACATAATTATTATATCACAGACATACACATTTTATCAAACTTTCGACAGTTTTTGCACAATGTCAACAAAGTTACTAGATCCCCGTATACAGCTGTCCGGAAATGTGACACCAAAGTTGTGTTTGGTTTACGCAGAAATATACCAAAGACATTATCTTGGGTACCTTGTTAAATAAGAAACAAAATAAACATCGCTAGAAAATAATGAGAAAGGGTTTTGGAAATGGCAGAACTCCACCATCTAGCAGTTTCATATGCTTATTCTTTTTTATTTGTTTTACTAATCTGTTAGAATAACCAACTTTTTTTCCCCACAAATAGCCATTGGCCTCTAAATGAGAACACGCTTTTTTGGTGTTGAAGGGTTGAGTTTACATTTGGGCACGTGGCAAAAGAAAACATTTATTGTTGGCACTGACTCGTAACTCGTATAAGGTTGAGAAATAGCTTACTCCTTGACCCCATTTACTTTAATATACCCTTCCAACAACGAGAGCGCCTCGAGCGGATCTTTTCTCTTTGCTAGTAACACTTTTCTTTTTGATAATAACACAATCATGTACGTGACGTTTACCCACACGCCCCGTAACTTTAATACCGGGTCAAGTCTAGTTCTACATAATTATGAGTGCGTTTATATACAGACGTTTATTTGTGTTATAATAACACAACAATTACGTTTATCTAATACACACCCTGTAACTTACCGGGTCACGAGTGCTACGTATGTAAGCGTTTATATAGACTAGACTAGACCAGGGGGTGTTTCACAAAGATCCTAAGTTGAATTTAACTCTAAGTTGGACTTTAAAAATATGGAAAGCCATTAGTTTCTTTGAACATTTGTTGTAAAATGTCTTTTAAAATGCATAAAATGTTGATTAAAATCATAATAATATTTTCTATTATCAAGAAAATTCCATGTTCTTGATGTTAAATGTATAATGAGTCTAAAATACATGCATTCTTGCTTTTGAATATGTTTTATTCTAAGGCTACACAATGGCTTTCCATAATAGATAAGTTCAACTTAGGACCTTTGTGAAACACCCCATGCAGGAGCAGCAGATTGGAGTGTGTTTCATCAGGCTTATATTTAAAGTGATAAGATAAGTAATTAAACACGTACCAAAATAATGGCGGATTTTGCGCTAGACAGTTCTATCTAAACCCACACCACAAATTTCCATTGTGTATATTGTATTTTGGATTGTTGCTCCTATAGAAGTAATTGAATCATTTCAAAATTTGTGCCTGCTTTGTCACTGGGTCCGCTTTTTACCAGTAGTTATCTGAAAGTCATCATAGTATTTTCATAGGAAGATTATTATCATCTGTTGCAATTCATTTTTTGTTAAAGCAAATTTAGTATTTTCTTCATAGTCATACTGGGCCCCAAACTCACTATAATAATGTGTAAAATGCATTCTACCAGACATGTATTTTAAACTCAAACGAAAGAGAAACTTACATAAAATTGAATATTAGGTACAAAACACATAGAAAGGAGTCCAGAAATTTGAAAGAGTGCGTTGCCATTTTGAGTACCCGGTATACTGGTATAGAAGTATAAAATAAATATCGCGGATACGTGAGCGAAATCATACACGGGCGAAGGCTTGTAAATCAAAATATAGGGTCGCAGCGATTTGTATTACTTTAATGTCTTAAAATCTATATAACTCCACGAAAAGGGGGTTTTAAGCACTTATCTTTTCAGGTAAGATCTTAAATGACATTATCTTTCATATAAATCAATAATATCGCCGTCCTTTGAATTTTAGCTTGCAAAAGGGGGATAGGATCCATATTTTGTTTTAACTTCTTGGCCTAGACATGTGCTCAACCTTTCAGAGATTATAACTCCAGTTAGTCTCTTAATTATAGTGAAAAGCGCGGTTCCTTTGAATTCCTGCACTTCTATAAATGCATGCCGATCTCTATACCGGGTCCTATTATTTTCATTCACGTGTGCGTGATAATAATAAACTATAATGTATAGTGTTTTTTAAGAAGAAAATATTAATTACGGTATGTATGCTTTTTCAAAGGGGACTGAAATAAAAATCAAATTGTAATATATTTTATAATTTATAAGTAAAATAATAATAAACTCAAATAATTACATACTAGAGTGTATACATTAAGACTGCAGTCATGCATGGTATTAAGATCAAGAGGCGCACTGAACAAACTAAGAGTAATTATATATTTATATAACCTTTTATGAACGCGCCATGGAGTTTGGTAAAGCTGTTTTTAGCTAAACCCTAAGGGACCTGCTCCGCCCGGCGCGGCTCGACTCTTGCTTTCATACAGTATAGCCAGTGATTCGATACACCAGCAAACTATTCAAGCAGTCACATCTTAACACATCTCCTTAAAAAAAAAGTGAGAGCTGAAAGTAAAGATGTAGCTTAGGGTAGATGGGCTGGTCTATTGTTGTGTTGTAAGTGGCCCTTGACGTCGCCTCGTGCTAGCTGCCTGGTGGCCTTTGTCGCGAGCTCGGCTTGGATAAACTGATCAAATGAGATGAAACAAGACAAGAACGTTTCTCCTCGTTGGTCCAATATTATACAGCACGTGTTGTCATTATCTGTGCTAATCGAAGCAGCCACCATCGCTGTCGGGAAGTATCTCGCCTCAGCTCCGGCGAGATTTACTCAGCCGCCGCATTAACCGTATCCGGTTTCCCTCAGCTCAGGCCTCAGCCCGCTTTGATGCACCTTTTTCTTTTTTTACGCCGAAGCCTCGGTGGGGCTTCACACCGACCGGTCGATGTGCGACACATAAAAGCCGCCCTGCCCCTCTATAAATCGGTTGGTGGTTTATTGTTACATTTCCTTTCGGGCGCTGTGGGCCTCTTTCCTACAGGACCAGAACTTGATTAAATTGTGTCCCGTTACATACGACTTGTCTTGTGAAAAGCCGATCGCAGCAAGACTTTATCTTAGAATCACTCCTGACCTATGGACTTGTAACAAAACAATAACACCGTCACGAACAAAGTGAAACGAAGCCAGCAAGAATCAAACATCAGTGAGCGGTGTGCAGCCCCCGTGTCCAGCGGGTGCGACCCGCTCATTCCCCCGCTGCTTCCCGCCTTTCAGTCACGAAGTCAATCGCGGAGGAGAGAAATATATAACCAAGCAAAAACAAGGACGCTTTATTTTCGACATGTTAGAGATGTTAGAGAAGGGATGGGGGGGGGGGGGGGGGGCAAGCTTGCCTCACGGGAATGTTAATAGAGTACAGAAGCCATGACGTCATACAAACACTTTTTTCGAATTTTTAAATTTGAACTCCATTTTCCGTAAGAGCATCAATAATAATGGCCAAATACCGAAAATCAATTGAATATGTTACCTATTGGCTGAGATATGCCCATCCGAATGAATTTTACTTCAATGGGCAATCAGTGTTATAGTGCACTGGTTCATAAATTTATGAACCAGTGCACTATAACACTGATTGCCCATTGACCAAAAAAATCATTCGGATGGGCATATCTCAGCCACTACGTAACCTATTCCTTTGATTTTCGGTATTTGGACATTATTTATTATGCTCTTTCTGAAAATGAAGTCCAAATTTGAAAATTCTAAAAAAAATGTTTATGACATCATTTATGACATCACACTTCACCACTCTATGCGGCTTCGATGAAGAACATCGGAGAGCATCTGAATACAAAAGACTGACACCTTTGTTTCCAAGACTATAAACTTCCTCCAACAATAATATGCAAGACTTTGAGGACTAAACTTCCTTCGTTCGTTCGGTTGTTTGCGGTCGGTAGGCCCGGGATCAAACTAACCACAATATTCTACTCGGGTTTCCATTCCATCTGTAACATCAAAGACTCCCCTCCTTATTGTCATCGTAATTACTTTTGTTGGCCTCAATTTAAAAACACAAAGAAAATAAGAACACCTGACCATATGCGGAAATATCCCAAAAGCTACGCTAAAAGAAATGGAGCATAAGAAAAATTAATCCCTGACCCGTATTTTTTTTGTTTATGAATATTAAGTTTCGTTATAATTCCGCATGATTGCATCATCACCCATATATTGTTACTTCTTGTTTTGTTAAGAATATTCTAACAGAATAAAGCAAAGTGAACCCTGAAATAAACCCGTATAGCTTCATTCTTTATCCACCGCCGTTGCCCGTTGTGTTTGTATTAAATAATGGTTCATAAACATTTTATTATCACTTTTCCTATCCTTTATTTCACTTTCTAGGCAGACAGGCATCGAATATCTGGTACTCTGTGTAAATTGCCACAGTTATTCGGTTAACTTCTTCCAAGCCCTGGCATTCCAGTGGTTGCAATTTCTTTACTTTGTTATACTTTTCTTGTATATTTGATTTGCCGAATAAAATAATAATAATAATAATAATAATTGTCACAATTGTTCATATTACAACTAAGACCAACAGAGAAGAAAAAAAAACATGGCGAATGACTTCCATTAAGTAATATAGAAATACATGTATATATAATATTATTGTGTCATAAATTATATCCCCATGGATGGCGTGAATGAGATTCATTAAACTTATATATTGTAACATGCAAGAGATTTTGAAAGTACATTCTCCCTCACGAGTCATAATCATTTAAATCCACAACAATTGCACAGTTTCTTACAACATGACAAATGTGTGTATCAAGTACTCATATAGTCTCGAAATATCGTATATCCATGATGATGATGACGATGATGATGATGATGATGATGATGATGATCATCATCATCATCATCTTATCATCATCATCATCATCATCATCATCATCATCATCATCATCATCATCATCACCACCATCATCATCGTCATCCCTCATCATCATCATTATCATCAGCATCATCATCACCATCATCATCATCATCATCATCATCATCATCATCATCATCATCATCATCATCATCATTATCATCGTCATCATCGTCGTCATCATCATCATCAACAACCACTAATTAGCTAAGTAGTCTTTCAGTTATCTGGTTAGAAAATTTTACCCAAAACACTACTTCTTATTAAGTAATACTATTCGTTTTTATTCGTCGCTTTTCTTTTGAAAATATCATTTGTTTCAATTTCCAATAGAGTTACACCCCAAAATTGCCTTCATCATGGAAAGTAGGGTTACAAATATCCTCACAATTGTATTTTTAACTTAGTCCTAAGGGTTGGGAAAATATGAGAGAAGCCATTACAAAATAAAAATGCATCATGTCGGATGGCTAAGCATTAAGGAATAATTGAAGTGAAATTAAGCTGATCTGCGAATGGCCTGCAGGTGACGAAACTAGCTCACGATTACATTGCTATATACACCGGCTCTAATTTTTGAAGGAATTGTCTTGTTTTGATGGTGACATTTTTGTTTTAGATACCCCCTGTGAAAAATTATCCATTAACTTCATAATATATTTTCAAAAGTGATATTTGAGACTTCAATCATATACCAATATCGTAATATTATTCTAAATCGTATGGGAAAATTTGAATTTATAGAAAAAGAACACTGATTAAAGGAACTACAGCGTCTAGATGGCTTAATTTTCACAATTCGGCTCTCTATATGTAATTTTGCCCGAAGAAAAAAAAATTGGCAGTCATTTCTCATGAAATCAATCAATTTTGGGGTAATTAGTAAATATCTAATTGTCCTTTTAAATCGCAAAAATGTGACGTCATCTAAAGAACGGACTAATGAACTAAATTCTGTAGATGACGCGTCATGACGTAAGCCAATGAATTGTCATTCACATGTCGATCACGCTGCCGATTCCGGACCCTAAATGTGGGTGGGGCGTAAACTGGCTGCTAAGTGAGATTTGGCATCAGAAAATTAGTCTTAAATCACTACTTTGTTTATTTTCATGGATTTTTTTTTGGCAGACCTATGTTTCAAGTCATCAACTACGGAATAAGTGTCAAAGTACGTTGTATTCTTTAGGTCCTTTAACTAGTGAGAAGAGTGGACATTATTGTCAGAGTTTGCTCATTGATTTTTACTGTAATCGCAAAGCGTCCAGCAGGAACGCGTTTCATTCTGAGATATTTAAGGAGACATTTGAAAAATGAAACGACATCTCATGTTTCTATTACAATAAGTCTATTTACAAGTAAACAGTCGTGAGATGTGAATGCTCCAAGTGATTTTGGTCAAATTTGACAAGAGTTTGTAAATCGCTTTAATATTAAAGTTGTTGTTGTTGTTGTTGTTTTAATTCTATGCAGCCGTCCAGGAGGAGAGAGGCCCCCGGAAGAAGAAGCCACAGCAACACGCCAAGACTGAGCACGGGATGTCTAGCGGACGCTCAGCGGATCTGCGCCGGTCTGGCGGCGGACCCGCCAAGGCGTCCTTCCGTCCCTTCCAGCCCTGGAATTCCAGCCAACACAAACACTCCCCTTTCACCGGGTCAGAGCTTGAGGCCATGACGACGGCCACTGGCGGCAGCGCATTCAGAGTGGTGCCCATACGGAACGGACACAATGGGCGTGTCTCCATGCTGGCGGGCCACGCCCACTTCCCTGGGTTCCACCTGTCGCTCCACCTGCCGCCCATGGCAGCCGCTGCCGCTGCTGCGGCGGCTACGGCGAGGGAGAACGGACTGGAGGCCCGGCATCTCGGCGTCTTCTCCCCGCAGAGTGCGGCGGCGGCCCACCTCACACAGGCCGCAGCCATGGGCGGCGACGACACTGCAGGTATGCACATTCCAAATGGTTTCCGGCCAAACAAATTATAATGATTATGGAAATGTGTATGATTGGTTTGGGGTCACCCTATATTCGGACTTGATTCGGACTTAAAACATACATCATGCATGTTGACATATTCTGGAACAGCTCTTTGCTAAAAAGAAATATATATTATTTTATGACTGTCGCATTATAAATTACATCATTTTGTGTATCTATCAATGCACATTTTAAACGAATTATCATTGAAATAACGTGATTAAACTATAGTAACAGTCACATCTTATTTCATTAAAAACACAATTTACAATATTTCTTTGTGTATGATAATAAATGTATGTCGTCCACTACAACATTACAGTCACACGTACACTGTTAAAACGCTGTGTAAAAAAAACGCTGTGTAAAAATGGTTGTTAAATCTTTTCATACAACTTTAGGTGTAGCATGATAAGTTGTACAAAGAAGGGTTGCGTGAAGCGGCCATTGTTCAAGCGTTGATGAAACGTGTTAAATCACGTGATAGTTTCGACCGCAAAATCACCGCGTCAAAACCCCTTTTGTCCCATCGCAAACCAAGCGAACCGAGATAGCGCAACCTAAAGATCCCCGTTTTGATTCAGACTTTGCCGCTTTACGTCTTTTTTGTATTTGCTATGTCAACAACAGGGTTGTTGAAATTTATTCTAAACAACTGTTGTTGAAAAAATAAAAACAACAGTTGTGTAAAATTTAAACAACTGGGGTTGTTGCATGTTTTCAACAACAGTTGGATGGTTCATATGTCAAACTGCGGTTGTTGAAAAATTTCAACAAGTTGTTGAATTTGTTTACATAGCGTTTTAACAGTGTATGGTTGGGGAGTTGAGCGAACTAAAATAAGAATGTATGTGCGTTTTAATGGACACACTAGGCTAAACTACCATAGAACGAATATGAATATAATCAGCATTTGAGACATGTTTTAGACTATACCACTATAATCTAATCAATGAAGGAAGACGATTAGCCAGAAAGACTGTCTAATAGACGCTGATTCTGATGCTATGCCTATACAGACATGACAGACATGGGCGAAGGAGGGGGAGGAGGGGGTATACATGCAGCCTCACCGATAGTTTTGAAAACGGCCATATTGGGGGAAAAAACACCTGAATTTCGGGCAATATGACGTCATTTGGAGGGCAAAACCGTGATATTTCCGGACTAAACCATCAAATGCAAAACATGTTCGTGCATCAACTTGCTGTTGTGCTTATCATGTGAAAAGCGGGGGGGATAATTATTCGGGCAAAAAACCTAAGCCCCCTGAAAAAAAAAAAAATGTGCCCCTATATACGCCCATGATGACAGAACACATTATTCAAACGCTCCCAAAATGTCACGCCGTTGGCATGGTTAGAAACCCGAGTTTTTTATGTGAATTATTCATGCCACCAATAGTGCCTTCTTCCACAGCAAAAGTCGCTTCTTAAACCACGTATACCCACTGGCGCTATTAGCCAATGCAACTTGCCTGGGATGGTTTCAGATTTTGAGTAGTTGTGGGTTAAAGAAGTAAGAAGCATGTTGTATAGCTGGTTTTGCGTCACTCGACCAAGCTGCGGTGATGTGAGCTAGCAGGAGTGGCATAATTCACCCTGGTTTGAATCGATCGGCAGCTTTACACAAGATCAGGGGCTCCGGAAGAGGGGTTCTAGTGCCACGAGGCTCACGAGGCGGGGGCTTGGGACTGCACCCCCCCCCCCCCCCCCCGGAGTTTGTAGAACGCCGAGCAAAAAGACACCTCATATTTTAGAATGGTAAAAACCTTCACACCTTCGGGGAAAATTAGCTAATTAGCTAATTTTCCTGCAGACTCGGCCCATTGTCTTGCATAAATCGATATTTGGGCTCAAGACAGAAATTTTGTATTTTAGGCAACGACCGGAGCCCTCTATAAGATAAACGTGCAGCCGTATACATAGTCATGTCTATTGCCAGTATCACATACGCCAAGGCACCATACCAATTAGCCACAAAAGGCAAACAAAATATTCACTTTTTATACACTTTTTTAACTGCCTGCCCTTTTTAAAAACAATTATCAATCCATGCATTATGAAGTTATATTTTGTTAATGTTTCTTTGGGAAATCTCTTTCTTCAAAAATACCCCCTCTTAATGCTGAAGAGGGTTAAACAATGTTAGACAATGTAAATAACAATTAAGCTTGTGTCTCTTCTACCTAGCTCGTCATTCTTATGAGCTTTCTTATTTTCTTACCATATTTCTTTTCCGATGATACATCAAGTGTGTTTCGTCATGGCACTGAACATGCTGAAGGGTGAAAATGAGTATCATTTTTCATTTTTGTCGCTGGCAGAAATCAAATATATTCTCCGCGCGATGGTTAGATCAACAGTCGCTGAAGCAATACAGATCGCAATTTGTGTAGCAAATTGAAATCTGATAATGCTCGACCACTTAAGCGTTTATGTAGGCACGCCTAGCCGGGAGGATAGAGACTGGATGATAATAATAACTGAATATCAATAATGAAGACATGATGAGAAAACTCAAATCATACTCATCCCAGTCTTCACTCATTTCTCCCCATCGCGAATCAGCTCCTGAATAAATACAAAGCCCGGGGCCCGCCTCTAAACACGTTTTGGCCAAACTATCCCCATCCCCAATAAAATGATTAGCGCTATATTAATTTATCATCATCACCGATGAACCTACGACACGATGAATGAGCGGTCTTGCACGATACAAAATTAAGGGAGTAACGATGAGGAAAATATAAAACATTTGGAGAAAAACAAACAAGTGAGATAGAAATAGAGAGATATGGGTATAACAGGAGGGAAAGACAGAAGAAGAAGGGAGAGGGAAAGAAACAGAGTGACAGCGAAAAAAGGGAGGGAGGGAGGGGGAGATGGATGAAGACATAAAGTAAGATTGTGTTACAGGAATTAATAGGGAGAAAATTGAAAAACAGAGAGAAAAATAAAAGGAGGGAGAAGGGGAGAAACGGAATGACAGCGGGAAAAGGGGGAGAGAGCTGGGGGGAGAAAGAAGACGGAAAGAGAGAGGTTGTGGGCCCGTTGTGGGAGGGGGAGGTGGTGAGAGATTGCATGCAAATGCCTATAGATGCAGCCACCAGAGCAAAAGTAAGGAGATCGATAAGCCAAACTGGTCAAATCTTATTATCCATATCGCCCGGGAGCGGGAAATATTGTTTCAGTGGATCAATGAGCGCGGGAACAGGCCGTCAATCAGTTTTTGATTGTTGGCTGCGTTTGTTTCTGGCTTGTATTTGGCTTTAAACATAGGGGCGTAGGGGCACATTTTTCTCAGGGGGCGCGGGGGGAGGGGGGTGGGGGGGGGGGGGGGCGCGGGGGGAGACTGAGGTCTGTTCCCCGAATAGTTATTATACTTCCTGTATTTATACCAGACAAGCAAACAAATAAAAGTCTACGCCTCTTTGATGCCCGAAAAAATAATTTGGTAATTGTTAATTCAGTCCGAAAGTGTCACGATTTTGCCCGAATATGACACGGTTTTCCCAAAAAAATTGCGTTCTTTAGACGCAAAATTACTGTAATTTTATGGCAATATATAACATGACTTAATTGCCCAAATATATGTTTGCGCGAATTTGACATTAGTTTGCCCGAATATGACATGGATTTGCCCGAATAGGACATGTTTTGCCCGACTTTAGGGTACTTTTTACCCGAATATGACCGTTTTCCAAACTCCAGGGGGGGGGGGGGGGCTGCAGCCCCTGCTCCCCCCCCCCTCCTACGCCGATTGTATGGCTTTAAATCAGCAGTCTGCCCACGATACCGAGGGGGGCTCGTGGTTTGCCCCCGTTCATGCTGTTTATGATGGACGGCCCTGCCTGCCATCGATTATTTGTCAGCGCAGAGCTTGTTCAGATGCCTTCTGACGTCGGCCAAGGCAAGGCTCGCGCTGTAGCTGTGACCAGAAAAGGGCTACAAGAGATACTTCTCGTTCGATCTTTGCCTGTTGCGAGAGTTTGTGATCGGAGAGCGGGGTGCATAAAGGGGGACCGGGGAAAAGGATCGAGGACAAGAAAAGGAAAATGACACTAATGAAAACATTTGAAAGTGAGGTGATAGATGGATTTAGAACAAGTTCATAGGGGATAATACATAATGAGACACTACTTATTGAAGACGGAAAAATGAAGACATTATAAGAAGTCGTAAGCTCATATAAGACGGTGTTGGATGATGGAGAATGGTAGTCAATCAAATTCCATATGATTCAATGTTCTTTAAATAGTAACAGACTCGGTCAATAAAGTGACAGATTTTAGGCAAAATGAGGCAAACTTATTGAAGACGAAAATGAAGACATTATAAGGAGTTGTAGGCTCGTATAGGTTTTGGATGATGGAGAATGGTACTCAATCAAATTCCATATGATTCAATGTTTGTTTGTTTGTTTTTATTTCTATTTAAAGGAGTAGTTTAGTTTTGGTAGAGAGGGCGCTGCACATCACAATTTTTTTGTGAGGTAATGAAAAACTGAGTGTCGAATTTGAGAGAACATGCAATTTTAATGGCAGAATCAAATTTATTTGGTCAAAATCGACCCAGAAACGGCTGAAATATCAATAAATATATCGGATCTTATAATTATTTGGGGCCCAAATAATTAGATGATTTTTAGAAAAAATAAAAAAATGCTTGCACTTTTTCAAAAAATTTCAAAAGCGTTTTTTAAATAGTTGTTGATGATCTCGCTATTTAATCATTATATCAATAAAACATCACATGCATAATTTTGTATGAAAAATGGTTGAAACCAATGCCTTTTTAAAAAGCGCCCTCTTGTGTTTTAATGGCTCTTTTTTAATGATAACAGGCTTTTTACTTAGTCCTTTGTAAATTTGTATATCTTTCGAGCATGGTGGAGTTATAACTATTAGTTTATAATGTTACTGTGCAAGTTTTGGCTACTAAAGTTCAGCCTTACCAAAACTAAACTACCCCTTTAATCACGGTATATACATACAATTTAAAAATGCCCGCTTTCAGCTACAAGCTGTTTTTCAGCAGGGCCGTGAAAGGAATACATAAATACATACAATAAAAACAGACTCTGTCAATAAAGTGACAGATTTTAAGCATATAGCGAGTAAGGAAGTTGAGAAAGTTATGTTCAAAGTAATGTTTCAAATCGTTTCTCTGAAATTAGATGGGGTGATAGAAGACCGAATTTACGAAGGTCGATAAGAATGTCATAAAACCACATCTCGATTTCTGTGTACGAATTTAGAGCAAACACCCGCACACAAATATGTATAGATAAATCATTAAAATATATTGCAATTTTAAGACATTAGTTGAATTTAAATATTAACAACAACAAAATGAATTTTACAAACAAAATATCATAATCAATCAGTAGACACGACAAAGAAAAGAAGAACGTCACAATTATCATGCTTATCCGGTCGCTATATAGACATGGATGGGAATTGTCTTTTTAAATTTCATAGCATAATGTTTTTACTTCTCTGCTACTCCTACCCTCGTCATAGGTTCGAGTACTACTAGCCCGGTAGATGCGGGGCCAGAAAGGGGCTCTGTACCGCCCGCTTTACCCACCTCCAGCCAGCTACTACCCTGGCTGCAACGCACACCCATGCTCGCGGCTGGCTTCCCTCTCGCTATGTGCACCTCGCCCCGACTGTCCGGCGCGTCAACCATCGAGGAGACGGCATCGCAGATCATCGTGCATGCTGTTCGGACATCCAAGTCTGTACAGCCATTCAGGTAGACAACGATGATAAATTTCCACTTGTTTAGTTTTAATAGTTATGAATATAATGCTATGGCGACTGAGTAATAATGCAAAGAGATATTGCTTAAATGGATCTGTATAGCATTGTCCAAATCCATAAAATGTTAACTATACAGTGGTTCTCTCATACCTTGTTGTATTCGTATTACCAATAAAAAAAGGAACAGCTTTCGATTTTCCTAACTTCTCTTCTGTCATGTCTGTTATCATGGTTATAAAGATACGTATGTGATTTATAATAATATAGTGAATAACTGTGCACAAAGTCTTTGCAATGGATTAGCTAATTTCACCTTGCATTTTTGTTCATTATACTTTACCTTCTAATATTAATTTAACGTGACATTTTAAAATTATCATTTGTATCATTATTATTTTTTATTATTTTCATCATCATCATCATCATCATCATCATCATCATCATCATCATCATCATCATCATCATCATCATCATCATCATCGTCATCGTCATCATCATCATCATCATCATCATCATCATCATCATCATCATCATCATCATCATCATCATCATCATCATCATTTTTATTATTATTATTATTATCATTATTATTATCATCATCAGGGCGTTAGATCCTTGGGACCAGCTGACTCTACTTCAGGAGTGTTGGGCGGAGTTATTCCTCCTGCATGCTGCCTACTGGCCCCCGTCAGACTTCTGCGCCCTACTCAGTCACTCCCATCTCAGAATGGATGATGCTAAGACACAGTCAGACTCAAAGGTTATTATTTTGTATTGTATGATTTAAAGTTCGGAAATAAAAACGACTGAAATGAAATGAATTGAAAGGTAACTATATATGGCAACTGGCACCGTACTACCATGCAGTCTCAGGGTGCACGCCAGAATAAACTCTTCATTTAGGTGTGCACTCTATAAGGTTTTATATAATGATATTAATAATGTTAATAATAGTTATCGTTATAATAATAACAATATCAATGATGATAGTAATTATAATTATGATGATAGTAATTATAATTATGAAAATAATAGTAATAACAATGATAATAAGATTAATAATGATAATCATGATAATCATAAACATATTCTTTCACCTTCTGCCCACTGATTTTGACTATAATAAAAAATTGAAAGGCGTTCAATTCAATCTCAAATATCTCCGTAATTAGGTAGACATACAATTAATGAAGAAGGGAAAAAAAACACAATTCCACTCTTTTGTTACCATCTATAACTTATAAGCAAACCAATAAGGTAAAAGATACATCTTGAAGCTCCAAGTAAGTTTGGTTGAATTCAACAAACGTTCATGAATCACTTTAACCCAAGAAAGTCGTTACAGATCAATGTATAAATAATAGTGATGGTGTTTTGTTTTGTTTTGTTAACAGGGTAGCTCTCGTCGAAAGAGCGAAGTGGTGGACGACATCCAGGAGATCACGGTACGATTACGAACCCTCAACCTGAGCACACACGAGTTCGCCTTCCTAGAGGCCATCGTGCTCTTTAAACCAGGTGAGAATAACAATTATTATAATAATCATTGCAGTTATAGCGATTCTTAAATATCCACATATTCTTAGAAACTTGATCTTGATCAGGGCTCGATTTCGTAATACCTGAAACGTATTAAAGTGATGAGAATTTGGATTTGACTAAAGATGGAGTTTTTTAACCACAATCCTGAATGATTTGTATCAATTAACGCTTTATATATTTTAGTATTCGTTATTCGTTATTGTTAACGACAGTTACTGCTAATAATTTTTAATTCAAGAAAGCTTCCACTTTAAAAAGTATATAGTGAGGCTAAAATACAATATTTTTAAATGTAGGCACTGCAAGTCAATTTACCTATTTAAAAAAAGTCGCTTAGGAAGTGCAAAACAAAATATATTGCAGATTGGAAAGTATAGTAAATAATTATGGCTATAAAATTGTGCCTTTCCACGAAGTCAAATCCTCATTATCATGATTATGATTGTTAGAAATTATAATTTTGCCGTCTAAACATTTACATGTACTAACTGTTGTCTACAACAATCATACCATACTTTACAAAAGCCTTACACAATAATGGGGAAAGTCTTTTGTGAGTGTGTGTATTTTGTTCAAAAACGGTATACTATAACTTTGGCATGTAGACATACAATCAACGATCGAGCATTGAAATACAAGAAAGGTCGAGGTCTCGAGGAGGACGTTAATTATCTTGTGGATCGTGCCTCCATACCTTCTTGCTCTAGCTAATTTGCTCAAACAGTAAATTCTCCCTGATGATGGTTGTGTAAACCACCGCGCGAACACCCCTCTCTTGACCAACCGAAGCGCCCCGACCGCCGCCCGATTATTGATTCAGCAATCGCTTCACGCATTCTCACTGCTTTTGTATCGCCCGGTGCGCCACTTCACGCGCACGGGCGTGCGCCTGGATGCGCGGTCCCCCGGGGCTCGGCGGGCCGGCGGTGTGTTAAGACTGGTTCGCTGACTTGTAAAAAATGGAGCTGATCAAACGAACATTTTGAATTGTATAGTGAAGAGAATATGCATTCCTGGAGGAATCTTAATTCAAACAGAATCCGCTGATAGTACTGACGACTGTGACCTTCATAGCCGTACCGAAGGGGGGGGGGGGATGTTTGGGTTGTTCAAAACCCCCCTTAAATAGCGAAACAATTACTGTGTTAGGTATTCAAACACACCCCAGCTACGCCACTGAATGAAGCTAAAACACACCCCTTGAAAAACTCCTGGGTACCTTACTGGTGACCTCCCTCCCTCCACTCCCTAGCTCACTCATTGGCCATGCTTATGCCTTCTATGTTTACTATTATTAGCAGCCAATTTGTTATGCTATAAAGAGGGCAGCAGTAATCATGTTTTACATCACATAGTTATCTGGTTATAGTAAATACATATTTAATGACAATGTTATTATGATTTATGAAGTCCCTTTATCACACCACTTTATATAGAACATTTCTAAATTACAATGATTTCTTACTAATGTGTGATTTAAAGTAAGATACATTCTGAATATACAAACAAATAACAAAAAATGAACTCTCTAACAATGCATCTGTGATCAAGTTATCTAAAATGTTTCTTCGAGTTTTATGAATAGGCTTTTCCCCCCGGATGTGACTCTGAAACACATTGGTTTAACTAAAAATGTTCTCTACAACAGACCGCAAGGACTCGACTGTGTACATGACTATATAATTTTAGAACATAATTATACCGAATTTGAATAATTTGGGTAATCAGAATTCAATTAAATAAGTAACTCTCTTCCTAAAAATGAAAAAAGTACGTTTGAGTTTTAGACCACTTACAATAAAAACCGTTTGCAAAAAAGAAAAGAACAAAATGTAGGTCTTTCTCAAGATTATCGAAACATGTTCATATCAGATCTAGATTAATACTAGACCGAAAATCACTCTTTATATTCCGCTCAACGGTCGGATAGAGTAAAAAGTTCGATTTAAAAGTAATCCCCATGTACTATAATAGTTAAAGTTAAAGTTAAAGTTAAAGTTAAAGTTAAAGTCAAAGTCAAAGTCCTTACAGTGCCAATTTTGGCACATAAGGCGGCGCTATCTCCGATTCATTAGCCCTAGGCCACACGTCTACTAAATGTAGCGAAAGCTACAGAAGGGGTCCAGTCCTCTGGTATAAACTCGAGTGATGAACTTTCTCTTCTCCATTATATTACTGCCGAGCGCCTGGCTAGAAGGCAGAAGGTACCATTTTTTACAGTATTTAGTATGACCCGGTCTGGGTTTGAACCCGGGACCTCCCGGCGGACACTCTAACCTGCTAACCGCTAAGCCACATGCTCGGTCTGTATAAATAGAGTCGGTATATTATTTTCTGACTAGGTTAATACCTTCTGTCCCCATCGCGCGCATTTGCATACCGTAAGTATGAAACAAATTCATGTGCTACACGATAATCAATTAACTTCATAGGATCTGTTCTAACTTTTTATATTTGAGACGTTAAAGGGGTAGTATAGTTTGGGTAAGGCTGAACTTAAATAGCCAAAACCTGCACAGTAACATTATAAACTAATAGTTATAACTCCACCATGCTCGAAAGGTATACATAATTACAAACGACTAAGTAAAAAGCCTGTTATCATTCAAAAAGAGCCATTGAAACACAAGAGGGCGCTTTTTAAAAAGGCATTGGTTTCAACCATTTTTCATACAAAATTATGCATGTGATGTTTTATTGATATAATGATTAAATAGCGAGATCATCAAGAACTATTTAAAAACCGCTTTTGAAAATTTTTGAAAAAGTGCAGGCATTTTTTTATTTTTTTTCTAAAAATCATCTAATTATTTGGGCCCCAAATAATTATAAGGTCAGATATATTTATTGATATTTCAGCCGTTTATGGGTCGATTTTGACCAAATAAAGTTGATTCTGCCATTGAAATTGCATGTTCTCTCAAATTCCACACTCAGTTTTTCATTACCTCACCAAAAAATTGTGATGTGCAGCGCCCTCTCTACCAAAACTAAACTACCCCTTTAATGACAATGCAACATCTTTGCAAGATTCTTCCGAATGATGCATAATAGTTTCAAAGGAAAATTAAAACTGATTACCTAATACCTAGTGAAATGGTGAACATTGGTGTCAGATAGTTTACTGTCCATTAATTTTGACTGCAATTGAAAAGCTTTCCGGGTGTTCCAAAATGCTTTTCATTCAATCGTACACAATCATCTCCATTTTGCAAAATTAAATCCCGTTTCATTATTCCGTTAGTATAAGCCAAAAAGCAAGGTACCAGATAAATGTGAAAGCCCCAAGTGAGCAAAAAAAAGAAGTGGGAAATGTGTGTTTAAAAAACAACCACACAAACATAAGGTGTGACCCTAATCATTCGCGTGCGCCCCCCTCCCCCCCCCCCCAAAAAAAAAAAAATAATCAGTCCGAACACGCTAAGCCACTGGTTAATGGAACTCTTCGATAATTTCGACGAGGTCTTTGCACAATAAATCACTTTGTCTCTATCTGTCTTGATGTTTTTCACATTGCAGATACGAAGGGAGTGCTAAAGGAGAAGAGCAAAGTGGAGTTCTTCCGCGACCAGGCCCAGGTGGTTCTCGCGCAGTACGAGAACATCGTCCACCCCGAGAGTCCCGCGAGATTCGGCAAGCTGCTCCTCACGATGCCCGCCCTCAAGCGGGTGGGGACGGAAAACTTGGAGGAACTCTTCTTCCGCCGGACGTTGGGCAAGGTGCAGATTGACAAAATATTGGAACGAGTGTAGCTGGCTGGAATGGAATGATGATAAGGAAAAATGACTCGGACATTAAATCCAGGAGCAACATTACCATTGTAATGCAGAAAGTACTATATTGGACTTTGTTTCAGTGCCCTAGATTTGAGAACATATAGGGGCAACATTACGATTTTCATGCATACACAGTATTGGACGTTGTCTCGGTATCCTAGATTGACGTCACATGGAGCAACATTACAATGTTTGCAATATTTATAGTAGGTCTACCTCCATCCGTTATAATTGATAAAACTTTTAAAGAAATTTGCCTGTTTGGTCGGAGTAATTATCGTTTGATGTTTTCAATTTACTGCCCCTCAAAATGATTAAATTCGACGAACAGCTGTATCTATCGTGCAGACAATTTTCAATTAAACATAATAATTAGACATTAACTTTGATTTTGTTTTGTGAACTCATGTTTTAAGGCAATTACACAGAAGAGAGAAAAACACTTTTTGCCCATATTAAACAGGTTTTTAACCGAAACAATTTACTGTTGATGTATGAAACCATACCATATATAGCCATACAATCGCATGATAACTACGACAACTCAGTGCACCTTTTATTTTGGAGGATATGTTACCACAAGGCCAGCATGAAATCTTTATCATATTTCACATTGTAGTTTATTGCTCTCATCGCTAATTATCACGGAACCATTCGGAAAGCATAATAGGAAATTGAAATATAATAATATATATATATATATTTGATACTTTTCTTTGGTGACGGAAATAATAACATTTAAAATTATAGATTATTGTGAGATATGTAATACATGGTTGTATTGTATACTATTGTAATACAATTTGATTTCAGACGTGTATATATATTTTGTACATAAGATGATGATTGAGATAATTATTACTGTGAATGTTGTTGCATTGCAAAAGCAGTACTTTACGTGTGTTATACAAATGTTCTTTGACGTTGGTCCGTTGTTTCTAAAGAGCATTTCATATGTTATTATATATAAACAATTGTAATTTGATCTTCTTATACTTCTAACTTGCTCCCCGGGGAGTGGATAGGGTGCAGTTTAAGTGCTTGTTTGAGTGTGGCTGATTATGACCAATTGACGACCGAGGTATTTAGATTCGTTTTCGTTAATTTTATTAGCATTACTATTAACACCACCATCATCATCATCATCACCACCATCAATACCATCATCACCATCATCATCATCATCATCATCATCTTCATCATTATCATCATCACCGTCAGCATCGTCATCATCATCATCACCATCATCACCATCATCATCATCGTCATCATCATCATCACCATCATCACCATCATCATCATCATCATCAACATCATCACCATCATCACCATCATCATCATCATCATCATCATCATCATCATCATCATCATCATCATCATCATCATCATCATTTCCACCATTATACTCATCATTTATAATCCTTAATGCCATTAGTCTTAATCCCAGTATTTCAAATGACGAATTATTGTGGCAATGCATTTTGTTCGGAATGAAGAGATATAGACAGCTAAGAGAGATCAACAAATGTTCGTTATATAATCATAAATCATATAATATTATCGAAGTAACATTTGATCACGAATTTAATCGAAAGGAAGACAAATTCGAACCTCCTTTTGCAATTTGTAACGCTTCCTGAAAATATATTAATTATATATGATTAACATAATTGATGGTTTTCAATTCGCTTGTTTAAATGGTTTAGGTGGAATGAGTATATTTTCGCCTCCTTAATTGTGCAATATTACTGAGTGACAATTCATTTATGACGTATTTTTTTGTCTCCTTTTATGATGAGCATGCTTAAAATGATGATGAAATTGATTTCAACTTTTTAGCATAAATGTAATCTAATTTATTGTTTTGCTAGGAGTTTTGCTCGAAAAAATATCACGAATAGCCTTCACAATAGGTGATGTATTTGTATATCCCTAAACATACACATAAGCCAACTGAAAGACAATCTGCTTGTTGTTGTTTTTGTGCGTCACGCACAGAACATTGTAAACTGATAAGGAAGTCAAGATCAGTGGTCTTTATAGACAGGTAGTATCTATAGTACAGGTGGTCGCTGTAGCAGGTTTCATGGTATTTTATTTGATTGTATTTGTCAATTTAGAAACAAAATAATAATATTACGATTGGAATTTTTTTTTATTCAAAAATTCGAAAAAATGGCAATGCTGATTTGTTGAATATCATTGTGAGTTTTGCCTAGTGCAATTATTATACATTTGTATGTAACCAAGATCGAATGATCTGATAGACAACCTACTATGTGTCAGAGTATTAATATTTATACGACTGATATGCTTGTAGCATGGTTCGTATACGTATAACATTATTTCAAAACCGACATCATCAATATTAAAAGTTGAATCTATAATACATTATTATCATTATATCACGTTTTATTTTGCTTTCTTTATATATGACTCAAATGTACTGTACAATCTCAGTCATGATTTCTGTTTCCATTATAATTTGCCAGCTTAATTTGTCGCTCCGTTATAAACGACAACTTCTCCCCGGTAATTTCTGGAGCAAATCAATACGATTTCTCACATTATATATTATCCCGTCTTCATCTGTAATTCTCTAAAAGCTGATTATTATATAGGCAGAATCGCGTGTTCGATAAGTAACGTACTCATTTAATAATGGGATGCTGTCACAACAGTGACAGTGAGAATATTACAAGTAATGTGTAATAACGTCATAATTCGATGCAATTAGGAAGTCTTTCTTCTCTTGACGAAGCTGTATCCGATTCGATTCGGGAGAAACCTCCCACCCCCTCAGGCCCTCATCACCATTTCTTATCCAACATTAATCCTCGACTTGCGCAAAATTTCGACTCATTTTCACTCTTTTTTTTTTTATACATCTCGTTGCAGGAGATAATTCATGCATTTTGGCTCGCAGCGATTGCGATTGCACAAAGAGTAATTCGATAGTTCCTTAGAAGCGTCGAGTGGAAAATATCAATCGATAGTTGTGGAAGGAAATATAGTGAGTCAGGAATGCATTGTGGGCCATTATGTGCGCTGATTTGCGTATGGCTTCCGGCAGTATAGTCACTCCAACGATGGGTTTAAAAAAAATGATTCAATATCTCTGCTGATTTTTTTACTTTGACTTTTTATTTCCCAAATTGAATATCAGAAGTCGTTGTGCCAATGTATAGTCGATCAGACTAGTATTTGGCCTATACATTTAAATATTTGAACAACTTGTATCGAATTTAGTTTGTTTCTCCAATGAATTATCTATTCATATTGCTAATAGTTTAAACTTTATACGTTCAATTGCATTCTATCTTTCAGTTCTTCTTTCAGTAAATAGTTAATACTTAAAGGGATAGTACAGATTTGGTCAAACAGAATTTCAGTAAATAAAACTCCTAAAACTTTCATATTTTCATTAAACAAAACTAGCAGTTATTATTATTATTCAATGACGCTTGAGTGGTATGAAATGCATCTCTAGAATATTCTTTGGAACTTATTGATATTCACGGGTGAAATATGCTGTATTTCTTTTTAAAAAACTCTTTGAGAAATCTCGTCGAGCATCTTTCGCAAGCTAAAACAAGACCTCTGCTCGCAGGGAAGTTTTATAACACGCATCTCTATGGGCTCAATATGATCACCCGGCGTTTATGACGTCATTCATGGAATAATTCAAATTCAAATTCATTTTATTTCCACAACTTGAATTAAAAACATACAAAGAGAAAGTATACATGGTAAAAAACAATGCATAACAACAATAACAGGTAAAATACATCAAATATAACAAATGAGGTAATACAAGAAGTAAATTCACAGTGTGGAGGGAGGAACAAAGGCCATTGACCTGTCTCAGGCTCCTCCCCGGAGTTAAGTACAACATAAAACAGTAAATATACATTGAGTAAAATGAATAAACACATTGATCACACACACACACACACACACACACACACACACACAAACAATCAAACTAACATGTGGAGAGATGCTTTGTATACAGTATTATATCTATAAAATGGGTAGGCAAGATTAAGTATATGAATTAATAATATTTACTTTTAGTTGACGAGTGAAAATTGGTAGTGAAGTGCATTGAGTTTGAGACTTTGGGAGGCAATTCCATGTGTTTGGGCCAGAGTATTTTATGGTGCTTCTTGAAAATTCGTATCTATAATTTGGTAATCTAAAATCTTCAGATTGTCGAGTGGAATACATAATCATATTTTTATTTTGAACAAAATAAGAATCAAATAATGGTGGTAATTTTTCATTTTTAAAAAGATACATAAAACGAGCAGTCTGAATAATATACAAATCACACAATTTCAACAACTTTAGTTTTTTAAATAATGGTTCAGAATAGCATTTACTATTCCATGAATGACGTCACGCATAGCACATTTTTCTCCATGGGCATTACTATGTTAGGTCACATGACGCTATGTAGACCAATCACTGAACAGGATTTCATTCATATAGGATATAATAAAACATATAATTTAAAAAGCAGCCGTTAACACAAAAGGGCGCCCTCCAGACGTCAAGTTTCAACGATCTGTTTTATACACAGAATTTGGAGGCGATGTTTGGTTAAAATAAATATTTAACAGAGAGATCATCAAAAAAAACTTTAAAACTATTTTGGCATAAGGATTTAGCTGGTCCCTAACATTTATTTTGATCAGATATATTTAGGGATATTTCAGCTGTTTCTGATCCGATATCGATCACAGATAGTTGGTTATGTCTTTTAAATTGTGTGCTCTTTCAAATTGTACACTTAATTTTGCATTACCTCATTGAAAATTCAAGAAGCACCCTCTAAACCAAAACTGAACAATCCCTTTAAAAGTAGTTTAGCACCATTTCAAGAAACGCAACATGACTATAATCGATTGTTTTGATTGATTGATAATATTTCTTTGATCGTGGATTTATATTCGTATTTTGTTTGTTATTTTTTTCACTGGGGCGTGTGAATGGGCTGGTAAATTAGGGACAATTTCAAATGTGAACAGCTCAAAAGTCGATAGGATTGTAAAAATGCGTACGCACCACCCCCCTCCCCCCCCCCCCCCCCCCCCAAAAAAAAAAATCAGAAAGGTCCACTTTTTATTGGTCTCGGGCAACAATCGGGATTGTTGACCCTCACCGCTTGCAAACACAACTAAAACCAGTGGTGTTCTCGGCCTTGAATTTTTTGGCGACGGACACCCCCCCCCCCCCCCCCTCTCCCTGCTTACACGCGCTAAACCAGTGGTCTTGGTCTCGGCCTCGAAACGTTTTTGGCGTCGAACACACCCCCGCCATAGCCCCCCCCCCCCCCCCCCCCCCCCCTTAATTACACGACTCAACCAGTGGTCTCGGTCTCGGACACGATCGGTCTCGGTCCCGTTTTTGTAAATTACGCACCTCGCACCTCGATCATTTGGGAAAACCTGGCTACGGGCCTGTTACCAAACCAGAATTATCTTAAAACAAATAGTGTAAGAATTATTTGGTAATCATTCATTGGGCTAACTATGATGCAAATATGATGAAATAATTGTTCCAATGACCATAATTATATAATTATTAGCATTGAAATGAATGCATAATTATCAAATCAACACAAGATTTTGATAGTATCCAACGATTCGCTATAATCACGCTACAATCACGCAATATTTGATTGTGAACAGTTCTTAAATGTTGCTCTACTATATTATAGTAACGTCCAATGGTGATTTTCCTATGATTCATGAGCCGTGTAGAGTTGAGTTTGAATGTGAATTTGAATAATGCCTGTGATCTTTATGTGCGTGTATATGCTACTATTGTACAGGGAACCGCGGATTTTTTTTATTAAAAAAATGCTTACACTTTAAAAAAAAATTTCAACAGAGGTTTTCAAATAGTTGTTGATGATCTTTCTATTTAATCATTATTTCAACAAAACATCACATGCCCAATTTAGTATGAAAAATGGTTGAAACCAATGCTTGTTTAGAGAGCGCCCTCTTGTGTTTTGATAGCTCTTTAAAAAAAATGATAACAGGCTTTTTACTTAGTCGTGTTGTAATTTTCTATACCTTTCGAGCATGGTGGAGTATATAACTATTAGTTTGTAATGTTATTGTGCTGGTTTTGGTTAATAAAGCTCAGCCTCACCAAACGGTACTTACCCCTTTAAGGCCATGCAATATATTGTATTTTCATGGTGAAAAAAATGATCACATTCGGGCTAAATTTTGTCATTTATATGAGGTATATAAATGATGATTTCGGGGGACATATAAACGGTGAAAGGCTTTTTGTTTTTTATTGCTCGTCAGGTGAAATTCCTTTACCCCCTCAATAAAATGCTAGGCCCCCGGTGCCCTCCTCCAGCGACTGGAACAATCCGTACCTTCACCACTATTGATAATGTGTGATGTGTGTGATGTGCAACCAGATGTGCTGCAGATGTGCGTGCGTATTTCATAATGATTATAAACGAAATCTGTGGCAGTGAATGAGATTCGCGGTAATAACTGCTGGCACCCCCCCCCCCCCCCCTGGAGTTTTGAAAACGGTCATAAAATTATTCGGGTGAACCGCACCAAGATTGAGTAATAATATATGCTTTAATTATTACAACAAAAAAGGGAAGAGTGTAAAAGCTTTACAAAAATGGAAAAGGTTTTTTAACATTGATGAGTCCATATGGCAGAAATATTGTTCTCTTTGTACTTAATTGTACTCTGGATGTTAATTTACGTTGGATTTCAATTTACACTATTACATAGAATTTTGTTTACAAACGACCATATTATTGTTTAAATTGAATATGGTGGAAAATGAATTATGTTCCTTTTTTAATGCACATACTGAAACAATTACTCATTTATTTTGTGATTGTCAATTTGTTAAAAATATTTGGGCAAAATTAGGAAAGATGGATTAACCTAAGTGCTGGATGTAATATACATTTTACAAATGAAAATATATTGTTTGGATTAAGAGGTTTAAATAATAGAGCAATAAAACTGTTTATTGTTCGTTAGTAAGCAAATAATATTTCGAAATAAACTAGTGAATAAAATACCATGTATTTTCTCAGTTTAAATTAGCGTTAATTTCATATTATATAAAATGAAAAATATATATTTAGTTTGAAAGGTCATGGTAAATATTTTGATAAAAAATGGTTGTCCTTGAAAAGTATTTTTCTGATATTGTTTAATTAGTTAAATTTATACAAAGCTTATTGTTACGACGGGTTCATTTATGGTTAATTTATTGTTATTTGTTGTTTTGTTATTATGATATGCTTGTAAATGTCATGCTATGTTTAATTTTGTTTTGTTTATACGGAATAAATGCCCTGTGGAGGGGGGGGGGGGGGGGAAGAAAAAACAGATTGAGCAATTGTTATAGAGACTCGATCAAGGAACGATGTATGCACGCATTAGTTATACAGCCGAATCGTTAGGGGTCATTGACCCTTGTATGAAAAGCACAAAATACCTATGTGTTGCTTGTCGTTATAGCTTGATATTATAACAAAAAAAACAAGATTGATGGCCTCATGTTTCCCCGTGCGGGGGGGGCGGGGGGTACTCACG